>VZTU01025481.1:42314-52508 GCA_013400835.1 Zapornia atra | reverse complement strand
CCCTTCCCTCCTCCAGCTTCACTCCATCCCCCTTGTCCTGCCAGTCTCTGCCCTTTAACAAGCTGATTCCCCTCCTGTGTCTCTGCTCCCTTCAGGGACTGGCAGGCTGCAGTGAGGTCCCCCCACAGCCTTCTCTTCTCCAGGCTGACCCAGCCCAGTTCCCTCAGCCTCTCTCCATAGGGGAGCTGCTCCAGCCCTCTGAGCATCTCCGTGGCTCCTCTGACCCCTCTCCAACAGCCCCACATCTCTCCTGTCCTGGGCCCAGCTCTGGACACAGGACTCCAGCTGGGGCCTCCCCAGGGCAGAGCAGGGAGGGACAATCCCCTCCCTGTCCCTGCTGCCACCCCTCTGCTGATGGAGCCCAGGATCCCATTGCCCTTCCCAGCTGCCAGAGCCACTGCTGGCTCATGGGAAGCTTCTCACCCCCCATGACCCCCAGGTCCTTCTCAGCAGGGCTGCTCCCCAGGAGCTCTTCTCCCAGTCTGTATCTCTGGCTGGGATTCCTCCAGTCCCAGTGCCACCCCTGACACTTGGCAGTGTTGAACCTCATGAGGTTCCCCCAGGCCCATCTTTCCAGCCTGTCCAGATCAAGTTGTCAACAGCTTCAGCTAAACCAGTGGGATCATCTGCATAATGTGCTGGTAATCATCCTCATTGTTCAGTCTTTAGAACAAGAGGTTGTATGATCACATTTCCAGTTCACTCACCCCTGCTGTGACCTTTCTCAGACCAGGTGATCCCCAGGCCCAGGGGCTGCTCACCAGTTAGCCTGTGCCCCTTAGAAGTGGCTCCAGCAGTGGTTCCACTCAAGTCCTGAACTTGTGTCACCTTCTGAGCTCTGCTGGTGTACATCCTGTTGTTCTTGTCATTCTAGTGAAGTCCCTCTGTGGCTTGGAAGCTTCTTGTGTCCCTGCTGAGGAAGTTCTCTCTGTGTCAGGAGAGTCCTGTGGCAGCAGCGATGAGATGGACACCAAGGACAGCGCCAGCGGCCGAGCTGCCTCCAGGAAAAAGAAGAGCAAAAGGCACAAAGGTATGGCCACCAGCCTCTCCTGGGGCTCTGCGTGCTCCTGTGCCCTGTCTGTGATGCTACTGACTGCTGTTCACTGGCTCCTTGTGCAGCTCCTCACTTGGATGTGCACAAAGAGGTGCTGTGGGGTAAATCACTTTTGAACCTGCTGGGGCTCTTGTCAGAGGTGGTGTCTTTTCACAAAGGCAGAGCCTTGGGCATGAAATCAAGGCCTGAGAGCTGGTGGCTTTCAGTAAACTTCTTTCAGTGCTGCTCTTTGAAAGAATCTTTGCCACTGGACATAGAATCACAGAATCATTCAGGTTGGGAAAGACCTCCAACATCATCTAGTCCAACCATCCCCTTACCACCTGTATTACTCACTAAACCTTGTTCCTAAGTACCTCACCCAACCTCTCCTTGCACACCCTGAGGGACAGTGACTCCACCACCCCCTTGGGCAGCCCATTCTGATGCCCAGCTGCTCTTCCTGAGAAGAGATTTCTCCTCATTTCTAACCTGAACCTCCCCTGGTGCAACTCACAGCCATTCCCTCTGGTCTTATCACTGGTTGTCTGCAGGAAGAGGTTCCATAGCTCACCACAACCTCCTTCCAGGGAGTTGAAGAGAGCAGTAAGGTCTCCCCTGAGCCTCCTCTTCTCCAGGCTGAACACCCCCAGCTCCCTCAGCTGCTCCTCAGAGGATTTGCCCTCCAGCCCCTTCCCCAGCCTGGTTGCCCTTCTCTGGACTCGCTCCAGGACCTCAATGTCCTTCTAATCACAGGTGGCTTTTAGGTTGAGAAACAAAAGCAAGGGAGAACATTTTCTGAGCTTAAGGAAAACTTAACTTTACCAATGTGGATAGGAGTGTGTGTAACACCTCAGCATCACCACTGACTGCAGCTCCACAGTGCTCCCCTGGGGCAGGAGTTTAATCTCATTTATTAAGACATCCTTTGGAATCTGGGGAAAATAAGAATATATATGAGCAGCTAGAGTTATGGGAGTGTGATGAGTTTGGAAAGGCAGTATTCTGTTCTTCCACAACCTTCTCTTACTCCTTGGAGCAACAGCTATGGAAAAAATGTGTGGTGTTAACACTGCAGGAGTGGAAGGAGCTTCTCAATCTTCAGTTCTGGTTGAACAGTTCTGACACCTGTGAGGAAGAACAGACCATTCTGTTCATCTGGGAATTGCAATAAAAGTTCTGCATCCCAGAAGCTTTCATTAAATTGCCAATTTAAGGAAAGCAGCTTGATTAGCCATTAGAGGAGCTGCAGAAGAGAAATGCCTGCTTTCCCTAGCAAAGCTCCTGTTGTGACCAGTTGAACAAAGAACTGGCAAGCTTGGCAATGGCTTAAATGATCAGGAACTTCCAGTGTAAACTGTGTTTGGATGACTTGTTAAATGAACAGTTTGGACAAAAATGCATGAGCTTGGCCTGTAAAGGTCCCTCTTTGTCCATCCAATCTGTGTTTCTCTGCTTACGTGGTGTATTTGAACTGTGAAAGGGTTGGAAAAATGTCCAGAAAGGCTGTGAGGTTTCCATCTTTGGGTACAGTCAGAACTGGGCTGGACCTCTAACAAAGCAATCTAATCCAGCCTGCTTTGAGCTGGGCTGTTTGGACCAGAGGCCTCCAGAGACCCTTTCAGCCCACATCTCTGACTGGCTGCTTTGTACCCGTGTCCAAACAGCACAGCAGCAGGGACAGACAGGGCTGTAAAACCTGCAGAGGGAAAGTGTGATGGTTGTGTGGCCAGGCAAGTGCCTGCTGATGAAGTTGTATGACTGGGGCTTGCTTGGCTGACCTACCTATTTCCTTGCATATGGTGTCTATACAGATCTCAGCTTCTTACCCTGTGCTCCCAGTAGGAAAGGCCACACTGCTTTGGTGGTGAGGTAATTGCCTACACTAACATACCTCCATTGCCTTTAGAAAACCCCGATGGGGGTGGTGGGGAGGAGTACCCCATTGACATCTGGCTGTTGCTGGCTTCCTACATTCGCCCTGAAGACATTGTCCGGTTTTCTCTGATTTGCAAGAAAGCCTGGACTGTCACCTGCACTGCTGCCTTCTGGACCAGGCTCTACAGGAGGTGAGACTCAAGGGGGTGGTTGAAGCTACTTCTAGGGGGCTTCAGCAGTGACCAGCACTCTGCAGAGCTGCAAATGAGGGAGTATTTCCTTGTAGGACAGAGACCTGAAGTGTTTGTATATGACACGGTGGTGTGGGCCTTGTTTGGCAAGGGGTTGTGGTATATTCACAGAATCCCAGGGGTGGGAAGGGCCCCCCAGAGCTCCTGGGGTCCAACCCCCTGCCAAAGCAGCTCCCCAGCTCATATTGCACAGGGCGGCGTCCAGACAGGGCTGGAAGCTCTCCAGAGATGGAGACTCCACACCCCCTGGGCAGCCTGGCCCAGGGCTCCCTCACCCTCACTGGGGAAAAGTTCTGCCCCAGGTTGCTGGGGAACTTCCTCTGCTCTGACTTGCAGCCATTGCCCCTTGTCCTGTCCCCACAGACACTGAGTAGGGGCTGGCCATTCCCCCTGCATCCCATCCTTCAGATATTGATAGACATTAATAAGGTCCCCCCTGAGTCTTCTTCTCTCCAGGCTGAACAGCCCCAGCTCACCACATGAGGTCCTTTGGCACGTGATGAAGAAATGTCCCCTGAGCTCAGGCAGTTGCCTGCAAACGTGCAGTCGAGTTCAACCAGAGCGAGTCCTGGTGAAGCTGTAGGACTCTGTGTGCCTTAGTGCACCCTGCAGCCCCAGCTGGTCTCTCTGGGCAGCCTGTCTGCAGTCACTCACTGGTGAACTGTAGCATGAGCACCCTAACGTGTGTGCTGGAGATCTGCTTGATGCAGGTCAAGGCTTTGAGACTCCTGCAGAGTAGTACAACACCCTTGAAGCACTCAAGAGTTGACAAGAGCTCCTCTGGTCAGTCAGATGTTGTTTCCTCTCAGTGTTGATCTCTTCCTAGCTCTCTTGGGCACGTCTCTGGCCTTCTGACCCTCCAGCACGTGTTGGGTTTGTCGTTGGCTTTTCAGGCACTACAGTCTGGACGCCTACCTGCCCCTCCGCCTGCGGCCAGAGTCCATGGAGAAGCTGCACTGCCTCCGTGCCTGTGTCATCCGGTCCCTGTACCACATGTATGAACCTTTCGCCTCCCGAGTCTCCAGGAATCCAGCTATTCCAGACAGTACTCCCAGCACTTTAAAAAATTCCAGAGTAAGTGAGTCACTTAAGGAAGTTGGATGTGTGTGAGATACTGCTCTTTCTGGTTTTCTTCTTTCTTTCTGGAAGGAGAATAGATCTTATGTAGGTGATCAGCAGTGGAGCTTGGGTGCAGGATGGTTGCTAACTCTAAATAGTGATTTAAACAACGTGTGTTGGTTAATTGTGTCTGGATAGGTGCTGCCACAGAGAATTCGAGTTCCTCTTCTGGGTAACTTTACTCTGAAGTCCTATCATAGCACATTTGTATTCAGCCAAAAGGCACTTGCTTCCCTGAACAGCAGTCCTGCTGGGGGGGTGTTTGCAGCTCTCCCCTCCTTTGTTGCTGAAAGGAGGCTGCAGTAGGATCAGCTTTTATATCTTCTCCTTGACTCTGACACTGCCTGCCAGAACACATCTCTCTCTCCATAGCAGGCATCTGGAGAGATATCAGAAGTGACACTGAGAGGGTGTCACTTCATACCACGTCCCTGTAGGTCATCCATTGTCTTTGGTGTCTGGGTGAGGGAGGGGAGTGAGGTTGTCAGCATGGCAAACGCGCAGAGCAGGTGCCTGCTTTGGGCCTGGGGGTGCAGTTGGGGTTGTCTCTGGTGTTGGCAGGCAGTTCCCTTTGCTGTCCCAGCTTGGAGCACTTGCATATCCCTTCCTCTTTAATTGCAGTTGACCATTAACTCTCAGTGTGTCTCTTGTTTGGTTTTAACCTGCAACTGGCTGATACTCTGTGAGCAGCTTAAGCAACAATGTGAATTATCCACCCTCCAGATCCAAAGTCACAAACCTGTTGAATGAGGTTTTTGGAGCCAAACTGAGGTGCTTTTGGTTCAGCAGTTGTACTTTTCCATGCAAAAATAGAGTAACCTCATCTATCTGTATGTGACATCCCTCCTTTCTTCCTTCCTCTTCCTGTGTGGATACTGGGAAAAACTGTCTGAACCACTTGGGGAGCATCCAGCAGTAGCACAGGCAGGTGGTGCTGCCGAGCAGGAGAAAAGCACACCACCCTTCTGTCTGCAGCCTTATCTCTGCATCCAGATGTCTTCATTCGCTCCCCAAATCCCCAGTTTGGGTATCATCTTTTTTTAACAAAAATAAAAAGCAAAACATTTCCAGGAAATCCCACCTTAAACCTTAGTCACTCTGAGTCTTGACTTCCCACTGCTGCTCGTGGCTGTTTGACAGGAGAACCCCTCAGGTGATGCTGGTGGGGGTCAGCGTTTTGGAAGCATTCATGTTGACATCATAACGGCTTTGGTGCCCACTGCTAGTGCTTCTGCTGTACTAATGGTTTGAGGGAGATCCTTGAAGTGCAGTCCTTTATCACCCAGCTTTTAAAAGAGGAAATTAAATGGTGAGGAGGCTTTGTTAGGACAGCGGAGGTGTGACCTAACCCCTGGGAGCACAGGAGCCAGCCTGAGTCTGGTCTTGCTCTACTACTGCATTGCAAGACTCAGAGCTCCACCTCTGCTGCTGTAGCCTCTGCACAGTGGGAGCAGAGGAGGATCTGACGTTGCCTTCCCCACGTTCTTGCTTTCCTGGGCTTTGGTTATACCTTTAGGGGTCGTTGACAGTAGCCTACCTAAACTGCATGTGGCAAGAGGAGACCCCAGACCCGGGTGTTATCCAACTTAGCTTTTCCTCTTTAATTTCCTTTTTTCTTTCCCTAGCCTAGCTTGTGTGGGACACTGGAGCCGTTATGGTGTCAGCAGAAGTGTTTGCCCTTTAAAGACACCCCCATTATTTTTGGTGGAGCAGCAGGCCGTACGGCGCGTCTGAAGGGCAGGACGGCTGACCCGTGGACAACATCCTCTGCCCCTTAGGAGGTACTGACCATTTTGTGCTTCACTACTCACCAGTTGCTAGACCAGGCTGTCTCTGCAGGTGAACTACAAATGGCACTGACAGTGGAGTTAAACTCAGCAGCATCTGCTGCTCACCTGAGTTAAAGGTCTGGAGAACATTTCTCTTTGGAGGGGGGGGGGAAACCTGAGGGTCACCTCCTCCCAGGGAGGGGTTACTTGGCACATGTTTCTGAGCTTGACTCCACATAGCTTTGTTGTTCACCTTGTGAAGATTGTCCAGGTTAAGGTCCTTTAAGGACTCTTGTTTGTGGACATGACTCAGAGTTGAAGTAAAGGGTCTTGTATCACCTGAAGTCTCCCATTACGGAGCCCCCATGGTGGTGGCTGCCTCTGGCTTGGTTTCATTTGGGGTCATGCTCTCCTGGAATGAATTTACATGTGTACTTTGCCCTGCAACCCACGTCTTCTCTTGCAACCCAGGCCTTCTCTTGGCATGGGAGAGACTCTGTAGGGCAGCTGTCTTTACCCAAATTACTCTTCCTTTCCCTGCTGACACTGTTAAAGATAAGACCAGCTGTGGTAGGCTGGCATCTGCGGTGTGCAAACACTTGGAGTGATGGCTGGACTGACTTGCCACATTTCCTTCTTGGCTGTTGAAGGCTTGTTGCTTCTACTCTGGCAGGCAGGGAATTGCCTCCTACTCTGTTTAATACAGGAGTTCTGCTGAAACTCCTGCTCTAGAGCAAGTGCTGCATGCTGGGATGGATCCTTTGGACTACATGATGATAACTAGGTTCAGTTGGAGGACTCTGGTGTGTGTCTGCGTGGGAGGACAGTGTTGGTTACCTCTGAGGCTGGCTGAGGCCCTTTTCTCATTTTCTTTCAGAAAGGGGCAGCAGGTTGATCAGACTCTGCTCCCCTGATAGTGTTTTCTATACTCTGAAGCATGGCAGGCAGTGTCTAGTGGTGTCAAGACCTCCTTTGCCACCACAGTGGCTTAGAAGCTTCTTTGTCCATCGCCTCGTAGCTCACGTTTGGTCCTTGTGTTCCCCTTGGGATTCTCTCCTCCTTGATCCTTCCTCTGTTTCCAGCTGTTCCTCACTTTAGTCTTTTGAGCCCAGTTTAATGGGAGTTTTTGGCTGGGGGAAATGGGTGAATCTGCCCTGCTGGTCCCTGCCTTATGGACAGGACAAACTGCACCCCAGGATTCTCTGCTCAGCACGGCGGTGACTCCGCGGTGCCTCATCCAGCAGTGTGAAACCAGGAGACCTGAACTGCTGAGTGTGTTCTTTAAACATCATTAATTGGATAAATGGCTCCTAACTGCTTCTATGCAATTGTCTAATTGGAAACCTTTATGCTCTGCTAAAACTTATTTCAAGTGGTGCCTCTGAGGGTTTCATAAACTTGTGTCTGGTTTTCTTTTCTTCCACCTCAGTGTCTGCTTTTCTGGTGCAAAAAGATTGAAGGGAACAGACAAGAAGCAATGTGGGAATTCAACTTCAAGTTCAAAAAACAGGTATGAGAGAGAACAGGTGTGACAGAGAACAGGTGTGAAAGAATAACCAGAGTGGCTGTCTTCTTTTTTCATTTCTTTTTTTATTAAGCATTCAGACAATTAATAGAAACTCTTGCCTCCCCCAATAAGCTAAAGCACATTCTGAAATCACAGCCAGGTTTTGGTTTGTATTCCCAAGGCATTTAGAGTCCTACTGGTTTATTTCCTCATTTGATACCCTTTCTCCACTGTCAGATTTGGCTCATTTGGTACCCCAGATAATCCAATTCTTGGGTCATCACTACTGATTATATATATAGAGAATATTAGCCAGCACTGTGCCCAGGCGACCAGGAAGGCCAATGGCATCCTGGCTTGTGTCAGGAATAGTGTGGCCAGTAGGTCTGGGGAGGGGATTGTGCCCCTGGGCTGGGCACTGGGGAGGCTGCACCTCGAGTGCTGGGTCCAGTTCTGGGCTCCTCACCATCAGAAGGACATGGAGGTCCTGGAGCGAGTCCAGAGAAGGGCAGCCAGGCTGGGGAAGGGGCTGGAGGGCAAATCCTCTGAGGAGCAGCTGAGGGAGCTGGGGGTGTTCAGCCTGGAGAAGAGGAGGCTGAGGGGAGACCTTCTCAGCCCTCCCCTGCCCTGCCAGGAGGGTGCAGAGAGGTGGGCGAGGGTCTCTTCAGCCAGGGGCCAGGAGATGGGACAAGGGGCAATGGGCTCAAGCTGCCCCAGGGCAGGGTCAGAGCAGATGGGAGGGAAAAGTTCTTCCCTGCAAGAGTGTCAGGGCCTGGCCCAGGCTGCCCAGGGAGGGGCTGAGTCCCCACCCCTGGGGGTGTTTAACAGAGGGGAGATGAGGTGCTGAGGGATCTGGGTCAGCACAGGACAGGGATGGTTGGACTCCATGGTCTTAAAGGGCTTTTCCAGCCTGGGGATTCTGTGATTACTCCCAAAAAAACAGTGGTCAAAGTGGAGACTAAATTCTTGTTTTACCATTGGGAAGATTTCCCAGAGAAGTGAGGAAAGCCACCACTGCCAGTGAACACCTCCAGTAACAGGTCTCAGGAGAAGCAAGGGATTTCAGGCAACCTTGGGAATTCTGTGGCTTTTCCCTCTAAGGAAATGGTCCTGCACACTCCCTGTCCTGAGAGGTGGCTGTATGTTGTGTAGGTGGCTGTATGTTGTGTGTGTAACACTCTGCCCACCTGTGTGGGAATGTGAGGAGGACCGGCCAGGCAGCACCAGTCCCTGTGGGTTCTTCCTTAGCTAAACAAGTCTCTCTTTCTTTCAAGTCTCCTAGATTTAAGAGCAAGTGTTGCAAAGGTCTTCAGCCACCCATTCAGTATGAAGAAGTCCATACAAATCCAGATCAGGATTGCTGTCTACTGCAGATCACCACCTTCAACTTCATATTCGTGCCAATCGTCATGGGCATGACGTTTACCTTGGTAAGTGGGTAGGAAACGTGCCAGGTAGACTTTGCCTGAGCAGTGTCTGTAAGGAGATGAAGAGGACACCACTTTGGTGTCTGAACCACACTGCTGCATCAGCAAACCCATTCTGGAAGTCCTAAGGTTAAGCATGAGAAGAAATGCTGAGCATCTCCTTAGTTTAGCTTCTGCATTTCCATCAGCTTGTGGCTATTTGGTTCACTTCACAGAATCATAGAATGGTCTGGGTTGGAAGGGACCCCAAGGGTCACAGAGCTCCAACCCCCTGCCACAGGCAGGGCCACCAACCTCCAGGCCTGGAGCTACACAAGGTTGCCCAGGGCCCCATCCAACCTGGCCTTGAACACCCCCAGGGATGGGGCACCCGCCCCCTCTCTGGGCAGCCTGTTGCAGCCCCTCACCACTCTCTCTGCAAAGAACTTCCCCCCAATCTCTCCTCTCCCCCTTCCCTCCTCCAGCTTCACTCCATCCCCCTTGTCCTGCCAGTCTCTGCCCTTTAACAAGCTGATTCCCCTCCTGTGTCTCTGCTCCCTTCAGGGACTGGCAGGCTGCAGTGAGGTCCCCCCCACAGCCTTCTCTTCTCCAGGCTGACCCAGCCCCGCTCCCTCAGCCTCTCTCCATAGGGGAGCTGCTCCAGCCCTCTGAGCGTCCTCGTGGCTCCTCTGACCCCTCTCCAACAGCCCCACATCTCTCTTGTCCTGGGGCTCAGCTCTGGACACAGGACTCCAGCTGGGGCCTCCCCAGGGCAGAGCAGAGAGGGACAATCCCCGCCCTGTCCCTGCTGCCACCCCTCTGCTGATGGAAGACACTTCTGGTGTTACTCCTTGGGGTTGCCAGCCAGAGAGAGAACACCTTTGAATCCAGGGCTGAAGATCCAGGTTGTACCTTCCAGCCCCTGAAACGCCTTAAATCCTCATGGAGTTTAGAAGAACTCAAAACCCATCTAAGTCCCTTTCTGTTAAGATGTCTCTTCCCTGGCTCTGCTTTCCCTGAGGTGGCTCCTTGTCTCTCCTTTTGCAGTTCACCATCAACGTGAGCACAGACATGAGGCACCACCGCGTGCGCCTGGTCTTCCAGGACACCCCCATCCGCAACGGCAAGAAGCCCCGGCTGGACCAGGGGGTGCAGGTGGTGCTGGACCCCGTGCACAGCGTGCGCCTCCTGGATTGGTGGCACCCACAGTACCCCTTCTCTCCAAAAGCTT
>VZTU01025481.1:22069-42260 GCA_013400835.1 Zapornia atra | reverse complement strand
GTGGGGAGCTGGCAGGTGAACTGAATCAGGCTGAAGAGAATTCCCAGCAACCAGGATATCTAGTTTTTATTTCTGAAATAAACCCCACAGGCTCCTTGCAGGTGGCTGAAGCTGCTGAGCTGGTCTGTATGTATATAAACTGGTCAGGGATGGGCAGAGCTTGAGTGTAAAGCAGAAATTATTTGTAAAAAACCCCACACTTTTATGTAAAATTTCACCTTAAAGGAGCTCCCTGGAACTGTTCATTTAAAAAATCCTTTTGGTGCTAATGAGTGGTCCTGTTTTCTGTTGGGCAAAAAGCAGGAGGTTTTGCTTTCCAGCTGGGAAAACGACCCTTTACACAGAGAAAACCAAAATAATCCCTGTTTGTTGTTCTGCAGCATGACAGCACTGGAGCAGAGCGTGGGACATGGGTGCCTGAGGAGCAGTAAGCAGGGCAGCAGCACCAGTGATGCAGAGTCACCCAGGTCAGAGTTTAAAGACAGACAAAAGCAGGAAGAAGGATGAAAGGAATCCTTCAGGGAGGATTTGTAAGGGAAAAGTCTCTCTTAATGTAATGATACTTCACATTCTCCCATGGATGTTTCCTCTTGGAAAAGAAGATCTGAAGCTTTAAAACCAGAAGATGCTTTTCAGAGGAGGTAAAAGGAGGGAGAGGAGATGGAGGGGAGAAATGGAAATAACTGAACCAGTGGTGGAGGGCTCAAGTCTGTGTCTGTTCTGAGAGCAGGGGAGCAGTGCTGGCCTCTTGACAGTGGAAGGCTCAGAAGCAGCTGGTGGTGTGGTTCTTGGTTCAACAAACTGGTTCCTGTAAGGAAGAAGCAGCCCTGACATTTTCTGTGGCTCTGGGTTGGAGAGGGACAGGGGGCTGGGCTGTGTGTCACCTCCAGGACGAATGGGCTGGAGCCTTGATCAGCGGGTGAGGAGTGAGCAGCAGCGTCCTGCTGGCAGCTGGGGCCTCCACCCTGGTTAACCATGGGCTAGTGATGTGTCCTCATGGCCAAGGAAGCCAACAGCATCCTGGGGTCTATCAAGAGAAGTGTGGGCAGCAGGTCAGGGAGGTTCTCCTGCCCCTCTGCTCTGTCCTGGGGAGGCCTCAACAGGAATATTGTGTGTGGGGCTGGGCTCCCTGGGGCAAGGACAGGGAGCTGCTGGAGAGGGGACAAAGAAGGCCAGGGAGATGCTGAGAGGACCAGGACATCTCTCTTACAGAGATGACTTGGGACTGCTGGGCCTGGAGAAGAGAAGGCTGAGGGGGGAGCTCATCAATGCTGATAAACCCTCGAGGGGTGGGCTCAGGAGGTTGGGTCAGTCTGTGTTCAGGGTGCCCAGGACAAGGGGCCATGGGCACAAGCTGGAGCAGAGCAAGTCCCACCTAAACCTGAGGAGGAACTTCACTCCTGGGAGGGTGGCAGAGCCCTGGGCCAGGCTGCCCAGAGAGGCTGGAGAGTCTCCATCTCTGGAGCCATTCCAACCCCATGATCCTGGGTGCTGCCCTGTGCAGCCTGCTCCAGGGGATGCTGCTTGCGGGGGTGGGACTGGGTGATCTCCAGAGGTCCCTGCCAACCCCATCATTCTGTGAGATAGCAACCTTGGGCTGAGATTTGCTGCCTGTGGATGAGCTCCTCACTCCTGTTTCCCATCAGATCTTGTCTCAGGCAGGAGTAGCTGAGCACTTCTCCTTGTATAGTGTTTAGTGGAGCTCCTGGGAGGAGAGGGAGCTGGGCCAGCTTGAATTTAATATGCAGATACCCCATGAGCCTGCGAGGAGTTTCTCCTGTGTGCCTCTGCCACTAAATCACCACTGAGGACACCTACCCCCACCCTGGATCTGCAGTAGAGGCTCTCAGATGTTGCCTTCAAACAAAGGTGTTTGGGAATCCTGCTGCCCAGTTCCCCTTCCTCACTGCTGCCCAAGATGTGATGCCACCGGCCGAGCTGCGAAGCGGGGTTAGTGGAAGTGGAGATGCAGGGCAAGGAACATGTGCTGCAACCCTGACAAGGAAGCTGGTTCCTGTGATGCTGGAGCCTGGTCTGTGTTGTGGTTGCACTTGTGGGGTGGCAGAGGAGGGGCAGCACACCTTTCTGGGTGTTCAGCCTGCAGTGCCCACGCAGGAGGAAGCTGCTCTGGGGGCTGCTGGGTGACTAAACCCTCTCCTTGGGGTGGGCTGACCTACGGCTGCACTCGGTGACAAGTCCTGTGGGATGGCTGGTGGGCTGGCAGGGGGATGCTGTGACTCCAGGCCAGGGCTCCTCAGCTGGGGCCTGCTCATGTAGGGAGCTGTCTGCTCAGTTACAGCACCATGTGTGTGTGAGCTGAGGCACTTGGCAGTGGATGCTCCCCCCAGTGCTCCCCCTGGTGCTCTCCACTACCTGCCCCAAAACCAGCTTGGCACAGCGATGCCAGGGCCCTGTGCCTGGTGGCTGCTGCTGTGCTCTACAGGGGATACGGAGGGTGGAGGCAGAGGTGTTCGGTTCCCAGCTTGGGCTGGGGGTCAGGAGGACACAGTGGGCTGAGCCCTGCCTAAAGCTGAGCCCTGCCTGAAGCTGAGCCCTGTCTGAAGCTCTGCCCTTGCCTGCCCAGAGCCGCCCCGGCTGGGCGGTGAGGGGAGCAGCACCCTGGCCTTGCTCTGGCCTCTGTGAAGAAACACAGGACCAGTCTTTGGGCTGTGGAAGCAGGAACAGGCTGGAACCAGGCCTGGGGCACGTCCGGGACACTCTCAATGTTCTGGGGCAGAGGTCCTCCAGCAGCACTGCCACTGGCTTCCAGCCCTGTAACTCCCTGGGGCTGGAGCAGGGTGGGTGGAACAGGCTGTCAGGGCTAGAAGCAGGCGATGGGATGCTTCCTGTCCCCAAAAGAAGGATGTTAAAAATGGGGGGATGCCCCTCACCCGGAGAGGTGCCCCTCCTGGGCCAGCCCTTCTCAAGGCTGACACCTCTCCCATGCAGAAGAAGGATTTTTAGGTCTTTTCCTTTGCAAGGAGTGAAGCTTCTGATGGCTCCAGTGATGGAGCTGTGCCCTGTGGCAGCGCTGGCAGGGATCAGGGGGGATGTGATGGGGTCTGCCTGGGGACACCGGGGAGGCAGAGGCGATGCAGCCAGGGTTGGACTCAGCTTGTCTGTGTGTAGAGCTGTGGGGCACCGTGTCTTGCCCTTCCTCCCTTACCCAGAGCACAGGAACCCCATGGTGAGGTTTGCTCAGCGATGCTAGCAACCCCTGGCCCGACCCCAGTCCCAAGCAGGGGGGGTTTCTGTCCCCCAAGCCCAGCCTCTCTTGAAGGCTCCTTCCCAAAAAAAAGAGCCCAGTGGTGTGGAAGTGGAGCTCCAGATTGGGATCAGGAGGCTGGAGCTCTGATGTTCTCCCTGCTGTGCCTCTGCTTTGTCCTGCTGGGGCTCCTGAATAATGGAAGGGCTGTAAGGGGATCCAGCTCTGCTCTCCAGTTTCCCCAGGGGAGATGTGGAGGCTGGGCCACCACCCTGGCCTCACCCTGCCTTTCTCCACCCGATCAGGTGTTGGATGGGAACTGAGCCCTGGCAGGCTGCTGGGCGAGGGGGGGCAGTACCGGTGGTGGGTGCCCTTGTGCCTGTCCCACCCCAGTGCTCGGCTCCAGCCCAAGCTGGGAACACTGGTCCTCCCTGGCCAGGCCTGTGCTTGCCCAGCCACACGCCCTGCTCCAACAGCTGGTGCACCTGGGGCTTCCCCTTCTCCCCTGGTTTATTCCCAAACAAGCAGAAACGCCCCTTTGCTGCCCATTTCAGCCACCTCTCCATTCCCCTGGCACAGGAGTGGTTCAGGGGGTGCAGAGCACCAGCTTTCGGGGCTGAGGGAGGTCTGTGGGTGCCTCAGGGTGCTGGGGTGCTGGTTGGCCTTGGGTGCTGAGGGGAGGGGGGGCTGTGGCCCTCATTGTGGGGGGGTAATGGGTGGAGGGGCCTTCTTCCAGTGCCCCAACCAGCATTTGGGATCTGCCCTGTAGCCCGAGGGGGTTGGGCCAGGCCAGGCTGGGCTTGCAGGACTGGCTGGAAGGGCAAGAGGACCCAGGACCATGGTGGTGGGCACTGGGGGCTGCGGCCTGGCTGTGGGTCCTATCCTGCTCTAGGCAGGTTCATGGATGTGCCTGGAGAAGGTCAAATCCTGACCTAGCTCTGACCGAGGTGGGATTGGGGTGTCTGTGCTGCACCCCAGAGCCCTGCTGTCTCTTCCCAAGTGCCTGTTCCCACAGCAGGGCTGCCTGTTGCATCCACCAGCATGCAGAGTCGCAGGGCTGCGCCAGGCACTGCAGCCCCTCACCCTCCCCTTCCTTCCTGTGAGGGCAGGAAGGACCAAGCCCCATTGCCTTCCTGTGAGTTGTGGGGTGTCTGGAGCAGGAAAAGCCTTCCCAACCCTGCAGCTGCTGCTTTGATATCCCACACGAGGCACCGAGCCCACATCCTCACTGAAGAGAAGTGTCTGCTGCCTTGCACCATCCTGGCTCCCTTGGCTCTCCCAGCATCTTCCAGCTGCTGCCTGGCTGTAAACAAGCTGGTCCCACTCAGATGCAGGCAGGGTGAACCCTCTGAGCACCTCGGGACCCCGCAGGACAGAGCCACCAGCATTCCATGATGGGAATTTATGGAAAAGCAAAAGCCTGTGAGTGTCTCTCCAGCACCATCACCTGCTCCCTGCTTGGCCACCTCTGTCCTCATGGGCTGCAGCTTCACCTGAACCCACAGCAGCAGCTGGGGCTGGAAGGCATCACCAAGGGCTTGTAGAAGGCAGAGCCTGGGAAGGGACGTCAGGGCCGTTCTGGAGGTAGGAGAGGTCTGGGCCAGTGAGGAGAGGAGGGGAATGGGATCTGTGCTTCTGTGGGGAGAACTGGGGGGCTGGGATGGAGGGGAAGGCAAGGGTCTTCCTCAGTTTGGATGCTGTGGGTGAGTTCTGTGTTGGGAAGAGGTGAGGAGTGCCTGGTGCTGAGCTGGGGCAAGTGATGCTGGTGGGTGCTGGGTTGTGGTGCTGCAGGGCTGCCTTCCCACTGTGGGTCTGGAGGAGGGAAGTGGGAGAGAAATGAAGCTTGGAGGGTGGAGGAGCTGGGGACTGACCAGCCACGGGAAGGGCCCCACGTGGCCCACGTTGGCTCATGGGGATGGAGGGGGCTTTGTCCCCAGCTGGGGCAGCGATGCCCAGCACTGCAGCGGGGGAACCGTGGTGGCCCCGTGGGGCACGTCCCGGGTGGGATCCGGGCAGCCCCGGGGTGCTGGGGGCTCAGATGGGGCTCAGCAGCTCCAGAGGGTTGTGCTGTGTCAGCACAAGGGCTGAAAAGGAAGTGAGGAGACCCAAAGGCCCCGTGTCTGCAGGCTCTGGCTCAGCTCCCGGCACAGTGTCACCCCGGTGCCACCAAAGCAGCGGGTTTCCACGGGGGTTTGGGGTGCTGGGGGCTGCTGAGAGCCCCTGGGGGTCCGATCCTGCTCAGGGGCTGCTGGGGAGGGGGTGGGTGAGAGGCAGCCGGTGCAATCGTGGGCTGCCCAGTCCAGGGACAGGCTAAGGCTGCCCTGACCCTCGCAGCGGGGCTGGGGGCGCTTTGCCCCGGCCCACCCGGGCTCCCCAGCAGCGCGGCCGGTTTGCCGGGCGCTCCCGCTGTGGGGCAGAGGCCGTTGTTGGCCAACGCTCCTCCTCTGCGGGGGGCAGGCGAGGATGCGGGGTGGGGCTTTGCCAAGTGGGAAACCGGAGAGCAGGGAGCTCTGGGGAGGCTGCCGGGACTGAGCGAGACGCCGAGTCTGCCCGGCCGCTGCCGCCGCGCCCCCTGTAAGTCGCTGCCGCCCCGGGGGGCGTCCGGAGCGGTGCTGGGCATGGGCCCCCTCTGGGGGCTGCACGGGACGGGGGAGACCGGGGGTGACGGGGAGGGGGATGAGGGGGAGGGGTGTGTGGTGGTCTGGGGGTCCACGTGCTGTCAGACCCAGCGTGCCCTTGCCTGTGGAGCCCCCTGTGCTGTGGGCTGTAGGACACCTGGGCTGACCTGAAGCTCTGGCTCCCCGAGTCCTGTGCTATGGAAAATGGCTCTTCCTCTGCTCTGCGGGATAACCCCTGGAGCTGGGAGACCCGTGGAGTGGGGGGCCAGAGCCTGCGCTGCTCCCAGGAGCGCCTCATCCCATGCAGCTCCCAGCAGCCCCAGTCTGCCTGGTGGGGACACGGCGCTGCCTGGATGGGCCGTGTCCTCCGCTCCAGCAAGCAGCAGGTTTGGGTGCTGGGTTACACCCTTCCCCTCTCCACCCCAGGGACACCCACCGGGAAGCCACAGACACTGACCCATGATGCAGGAGGCCGGGTGCTACCCCCCCTGGGTGACACACAACCTTTCTCCGTGCCTCAATTTCCCTCAGCTTGGGAGCTGATCGCTTCCCCCATGAGCCCTGACTGTTCCCCCCCCCCCCAGCTCGGCTCTCCCCAGCGCTGGAGGAAGCAGCTGGAGCTGCTTGTGCCTGGGGAGCATCCGGCCCCTGCCCTCTGGGACTGAGGCCGGGTATTCACTTGTTCCCCTTTCCCTCTGCTGCTGGAATGGCTCATGGCTGCCCTCTGTGCTGGAGTCTCCTGAGGAAGGGGAGCAGTTTGCCTGGCTCCAGCCAGCCGAGTGGCTCTGGGCACCCGGCTGCTCCTGGCCACTGGCCCCATGGCCTCAGAGGGGGGTGGCTTAGGGGGACTTGCCCGGCAAAGTGCTGTGGGGAAGGTGCAGGGACAGGGATGCTCCATGGGGACACCCGGAGCAGGAGCTGGGAGGATGCTGCACCCCAGGGATGTGCCCATGGCGATGTGGCCCCTGGCTGTGCCCATCTAACCTGGGCTGCTTTGTTTCAACATGGAGGCAAAAATCCAGAGCCCAATTAGGGGACTAATTATGGGGCAGTGTTCCTTACCTTCTGCTCCATTGAGCCTGTGATGCAGCTGGAGGGGGGAGGTGTGTGCAGCCCCCTCCCTGTTCCTCACCAGCTCCCTATCCCATGGACAAACTGGGAGCTGGGTGGCACCTTGTTGTCCATCCAGGACACGCTGCTGGCAGCCAGGCAAACCTCTGCCCACCTGGACTATAAATATGGCCAACTCATCCCACCACCTCTTGCCCCCCCTCAGCTCACCCTGTGGCCTTGGTGCTGCACCATCCTGGAGGTCCAGGCGTGGAAATCCACCTCCAGAGTGGCTGCAGGACGTGGTGTCCCCACAGGCTGTGACAGGTCCCTGGAGCCACTCCCCACCCAAGCCAACAAGCTGCCTGTGTCCCCATGGCTGCGGGGCAAGGAGAGGCTGGAGGGAGCTGGCCGCAGGGCCAGCCCTCAAGAGGGGCACCCCCAATTCTCTCCACTCTCTGCCATGACCTGGACAGGCCTCTTCAGCCACTCCAGGGCTGGTTGTCCCCTCTCTCTTTGAAGAGAGGGACCCACAGAGCTCAGCAGCTGCTGGGTCGGTGCTGGGAGAGGCGGCTCCTCTGCTCCTTGGCAGAGACGGGTCCTGGCAGTGCCAGGGCTCAGCCCAGCCCCCCCTGGGAGGGAGCAGCTCCATCTGTTTTAATTGCTTATCTCTGAGTAACGAGCATTATTGCTGGGTGAGGTCAGCGCGGCAGGGACGGCACTGCCTGCTGCACGGGCACCTTGAGACGGGGCTTTGGGGCAGGAGAATGGGGGGGTTCTCCTTAAAATAACCCAGCACTTGCTCTGGGGCAGCAGAGGTCGGTGCTACACCAGCCTCTGCCCTTTGGGGACCGGGGGTGTGCTGGGAGCACCCGCTGCGCGGCGGCAGCTGATGCAGTGCTGTGTGTGAGGGGAAGCACTGGCTGAATCCCAGCCTTCCAGGAGCTTTCTTGGAGTTCCACTGCCCAGCTCAGGGGGCCTTTTCCTCCCCCTTCACATTCAAAGGTGCTTTGGCCAGAAGAAGCTGTGAGTGGTTGGGATGGTGCTGACTCTGTGTGTCCTGCCAGGCTGGGCACTTGCTCACTCTCCAGTTCCTCCTCTCCCAGGGCTGTATTTATGATGGAAAAACCCCAGGAGAACACAGGAGCCTTTTAGCCTCCTGCCACGCCTCTGCTACGAGGCTCAGCATCTCAAGGGCAGTACAGATTCCTTGAAGGTGACACTCTCCTCCTTCAGGGTCGGCTTTGTCGTCCCACAGAGCAAGGGCCACGCTGGGACGGAGCACGTGTGGCTGCTTGGAGGCAGTTTGGGAGGCAGGAGGGGTGGGGGGAGTGGCTTCATCCTTGGGATGCTGGAAGAGCTGCCTGGGCTCTGGTAAGACCTTTTTTTCCCAGAGCTTGGTGCCAAGTCCTGAGGTCTTGGTGGGTGCTCCTGAGGTGCCACCCCGACCTGAAAGCCTGTCTCATGGTGTGTCACCCATGTTTGTTCTGCTTCCAGCCCCAGGGTGCTGCACAGGGGGTCGGGGGCAGCTGGAGGTGGGGGTGGCACTGCTGCTGGGCTTTTATTTTTCCCTGCCCAGGGTGGGGCGTGCTGCCCCTGCCCAAAGGAGATGGGGAGCGGGTGCCTCGTGCTGCCCTGCAGCAGCCCTGGGTACACCCCCCTGGGTGCTCAGGTGCCACCCTGCCATCCTGTCCAGGGGATGGAGGTGGTCCCCAGGCTGTGCCCTGATGTGTCCCTTCCTCCCACAGGCCCCAGCCCGGTGCTATGCGATGCTCCCTGAAGCGCTCCCTTACCACTGCGTTTGCAGCCACCTTCCTCCTCCTCCTCCTCCTCCTCTATGGGGGCAGCCAGCAGGAACAGGAGCCCCCCGAGGTGAGTTCCTCATGTCCTGCTGGAGGGGCCACTGGAGCATCCTCCATCCCTGCTCGCCCCACATGGCCCCCAGCTCTGCTTCCTTCCCTGCCCCATACCACATGCAGCACCCAGCTCTGTGTCATCTCTCCCCAGTCCAGGAGCTGGGAGGGCAGGACAGACCCCCCAAGTTCTGGGTTTCCCCCTTGCTCACACGTGTCCCTGGTCCTCTGGGGTCTGACCAGGCTGCCTGTGGCTCTCATACAGGTGGAGCTTCGGGGCTCAGCCCCAGACATGGTCCTGCAGATGCTGCAGCCAGAAGGAGCCCTGCGCACCCTCAGGGACATGGATGACCTCTCTGTGCTCCTCAATGTGTCCTACCACCTCCTGGCTGGCACCCCATCACTCCACAAAAGTGAGTGGCTCCGGGATCCAGGACTGGGCAGGGCTCTGGGTTGGAGGAGGGGAGGAGGAAGGGCAGTGTGCTCCAAGTGTGGTCTGTGCTTCTGCACCTTGGGAACGGGGTGACTGTAGACAGTTTGGGTCTCCCAGATCTCTGTGGGGAGGGTGGCTGAGATCCCACCTCCCTGGGGCTGAGTTTCCTGCTCTCCAGGAAGAGAAGGTAGAGATGGTGGGGCTGGACCACCAGGACAACAGCACAGGGTGGGAGATGGGGGTCAGGCTCCTGCATGGGTGTCTAAAGAGCAACATGTTCAGACACCATGGGAAGGAGCTCGGGCAGCTCCACACAAGCCCACGCTGAACCCACAGGTCCACACACCAGCGGTAAGAGGAGCTGCAGTGAGGAACACAGCTGGACTGTGGGGAGGGCAGAGGGACACCTCACCCCAGTGTGGCTGCATCTCCACAAGGTTCACAGTAGGGTGGGGACACGTTTCCAGGACGTGTGGTCATGCCATGAAGCCACCTCTGTGCTGTTCCTTCCCCACGTGTGATGCTTTGTTTTAAAGGTGATTTCCCCAAATGCTTCTTCAGAGGAGCCCTCAACTTCTCACCTTGGCCTCACCTTGGCCAGTTTTGGGCACTTCCTGAGACACTGGGGCTATGCAGGGAGCTTTCTGGAGCCCCATCCTTGGGGTCTGCAGGGAAAAACCCCACCATGCTGCATCCCAGGTCGCCCCCAGCCTGCTCAGGCCTCTCCTTTGCCTTACAGAATTCTTGGCGGTGGGGTTGGCATCGGTGCGGCGGCCGCGTGGCTACTACCTGCCTGCCACACTCCAGTCGGTCTTCGACCAGTCGACGGAGCGGGAGCTGCGGGACATGGTGGTGGTGGTGCACCTGGCCGACCCCGACCCCGCGTGGAACACGCGCGTGGCCGCCGATATCGCCCGCAGGTTCGCTCCCCACATCCTCCTGGGCCGGCTCCTGCTCGTCCATGCTCCCCATGAGTTCTACCCCACCCTGGAAGGCCTCAAGAGAAACTACAACGACCCAGAGGAGCGGGTGAAATTCAGGTCCAAGCAGAACGTGGACTACGCCTTCCTGTTCGCCTTCGCTGCCAACCTCTCCTCCTACTACTTGATGATTGAGGATGACGTGTGGTGCGCCAGGTCCTTCCTGACGGCCATCCGCAAGGCACTGGTGTCCCAGGAAGGCTCCAACTGGGCCACCCTCGAGTTCTCCAAGCTGGGCTACATCGGCAAGCTCTACCGCTCCAGCGACCTCCCTCGCCTCGCTCGCTTCCTCCTCCTCTTCTACCAGGAGATGCCCTGCGACTGGCTGCTGAGCCACTTCCGCCTCCTGCTCACCCAGAAGGATGTCATCCGCTTCAAGCCCTCCCTCTTCCAGCACATGGGCCTCTACTCCTCCTTCCAGGGCACCATCAACCGGCTGGAGGATGACGAGTTTGAGGCCGATGCCTTTGGCCTCCCAGATAACCCCCCAGCAGCCTTGTTCACCAGCATGTCCGTCTTTGAGAACTACGAGCCCCTCAAGGCTTACAGCACAGCAGAGGGGTATTTCTGGGGGAAGGACCCAGCAGCTGGCAGCGTCTTCTCCATCGTCTTCCAGCAGCCAGCCCATGTCACCCGTGTCCGGGTGCGCACCGGCTCTGCGGAGCGCCGGGCCGACTTCCTGCACGCTGGGGTGCTGGAGCTGGGCCGGCGGCGACGCGCTGACGGCCGGGACTGCTCTGGCTACGTCACCATGGGCAGCTTTGAGAAGGGGACCTTCGAGCGGCGGGGGCTGGAGAGGGCCATGGGGGGCCCCGTGCAGTGCATGAGGATCCGGGTCACCCGCGACCAGAGCGAGTGGCTCATCATCCAGAGCATTGACATCTGGACGCTGGCGAGCACCTGACCAGGAGGGAGTGGTGGAGTTTGTACTTGGAACCCCTTCACTTTCCTCACTTCCTCTTGATAAGGAATGAAATTATTGGCTCCTGCTGGCGCTGGCACCAGGGGCACGGCGCGGGCGCTGCCGCAGGGCGTGGACAGGGCAGGAGCTGGGCACACCGGGCCAGCGTGGGGGACACCCCAGTGAGGAACGCAGGGGGTGTGGGGAAGAGCAGAGGCTCTGCCATTGCAGGCTGGGCAGCACAAACCCTTCCTCCATGGGAGGATGGGCACAGCTTTCCAGTTGGGAATTCATCAGGCAGTGGCATTTTCCACACCCTCTTCACACCACCCTTCTTCCCCATCCAAGCTTTGGAACCCCTGGCTCCCAATTTCTACCCTGCAGGTTTTCACCTCTCCTTTTCCAGCTGGTGCTGGGAGTGTCCAGGGGAAGAAACAAACCTGTTCACCCCACCGCTCATCCTCCTGGGGGGCTGGTTGCTGGAGGACCCCCACCGCTGATGGCTGGGTGCTGATCAGAGGGACATTGGCCACCAGATGGACCCATCGCACCAGCTCAGACCCTGCGTGGCTGCCAGCTCAGAGCCTTCAGCTCATCTGCCCCCTCTCGGGGGTTGCAGTTCCTAAAAGATGGGGAAGATGGGAATTCTAGGAGGAGGAAAGTCCAACAGATGAGCACCATGGAACAAGGACAGGGAAAGAAAAACGTGACCCCAGTAGAATGTGAAGCTCTGGGGACTTTTTAGGCCAGTGAGGTGCTGATGGGTAAGGGGCACGTGCTTGCTGCGGGCACAAAGTCTCCAAGAAGCTGTTTGGGTTTCTCTGGCTGGGCCATTTGGAGGGCTGCAACCTGCAGAGCAGCTCCACCCACAGCTGCTGGCTCCAGCCTGTGAGGCAGTGACCGGCCCCTCTCCCACTTGGGCTTTGACCAAGGATTGCTCAGCTTTCAACAAACAAGGAAGAATTCTGGTCTGCTGGGCCCTCCCGTGTGACAGCTCAGCAGCGTGTCACAGACTTGCTCTGGCTTGCTGGGGTTCTAATCCCAGCTCTTCCAGACCAGGAGTCACAGAGCAGTTCCAGGGAACCCACCTGCAGTGCCCAGACACCCAAGTGTCATAACCACAGCTCAGTGTCGAGGTCCTGAGTCAGTTTGTGTGCTGGACACTGGAAGACAGCTTGGAGAGCTGCTGGGAGCCCCAGGCCTGGCGTGATGGGACTCCTCCCTGAGAAAAAAGCAGCCACATAAGAGATCTTTTGTCTGCTTTAATACAGAGATGCTACATGATAAACTCCAGCACCTTCCTGACGTTATCAATGTTCTCAGTGGGATCAATATACACACTGCAGGATCACGTAGGTTTCCTCCATGCGGCCTGAGTACTGTCAGGGCTCTTGCAGCATTCTGAGTAGCACCACTGTCCCCTTTCCAAGGCCCCAACACCTGGACCAGTGCTCACAGTGCCCTGGTAAAGCTCTGCTTTACTCTCTCCAGTTCTCCTGGACACAAACGCACAGTGAGAGTGTCAAGGGTTACTAGCACAGGTACAGACAGACAGGTTTCTCCCCAGTATGTTTTTATCTGCTGCTAGAGCAGGAAGAGATATAAATGTAAATCACCTTTGGGCTGTTGGTCTCTTACTTGTGCCTGTTCTGTGATATTCACCTACATGGAAACGAGCCCCAGTTTGAGTTATGCTGGTGTAACCCTGGCCAGACTCTGCTGAGTAAAGCAGAACCCCGGCTCAGCTTACATCAGGGGAGGTGCAGGCAGCAGCTGGAGGGGGAACCCCATCCTCTTGTATCGACACCCCACCACCCAATTAATGTTGCTGCAAACTGGAGGAGGAGGAGGAGGTTTCTTTGTCCTGGAGGAGTGCCACATCACTTATCCTACATAAAAACAATCCCACTGTTTTTATCTCAGGAAGGCTCAGCCAGCTGCCAGCGCTCTGTACAGAGCCCCCTGTCTCTGATGCAGGGGTGGGCTGATGGAGACTTCAGTCCCCAGCGATGCCTGTGGGGTCCAGCCAAGCGCAGCGCACTGGAGCTGCAGCCCCTGCTCGAGCTGGCCCAGCAGCGTCCGTCTGTCTGTCTGTCTGTCTGACCATTTACATGCAGCCACGGGGCTAATGATCAGCACAGGTCTCAGCTGGGCAAGGGTTCAAGAGCCTCTGGGCTAGAGAAGTAAAAGGAAAGGGGACAGAACCAGAGGCAAGCGTTTTGGCCTGCTTCTCTCTATGAAGACAATGGTGAATCAGAGAGGGCGGGAGCGTTCAGTCAAACACCACGATGCCCTTAAGGATGACTTGCTGCTCGTCTTGACCAGCACAGCTACCCTGTCTCAGGGGCAGTGGTGTGTTGTGGAGCTCAGCACAGACCTAGCTCAGCATCTTGTGGCGGTCGAAAACTGTCTTCCTCTGTTCCTGCACCTGGCGCTTCCAGCGCTGCTGGGCCCCCTCCACCCTCTCCAGCACCGTGTTGGCTCTGGCACCAGAGGGGGTGGGGGCTGCGGCCAGGGAGCGAGTGTCCTGCAAGGCAGAGAAAGGGGGAGTGAGAGCAAGGCACGTCCAGCCCCAAGGCAGAAGGTAACAGCTTGACTCTGGGAGAAATTTTAACTGAGAGAGTAATTCAAGGCTTCAGCTGTCCTGACGAAGAACCTCGTTTTCAGAGCTCCTCAACACCAGCCCCCCAACTCCAGATGGGCAGCTTGCTCTTGGGGATCACCTGTGGTAAAGTCAGAGGCCCCAAATAAAACGGCCCCAGGAGAGGAACTGCACAAACTCCCAAAGAGTTTCCAGTCCAGCACGCCTCACCTGGTATCAGGCATCTATGGCATGCACCTAGATCTGAATCGGAGTTAGTCCTGTGGAGCAGCCAGCGTGCTCTCTGAGGCTGCACCTCAACTCCTGCTGCAGGACCTCCTTTCCTCACCAGAGGGAGGTAGTGGATAGACTCTGCACTTCGGAGCAGCTACTCCTCCAGTGCATCAGTGTACCAAAGAATCAGAGCAGGGGAACTCAGAATCAGACCACAGGACTTAGAACAAAGTATAAACCAGAGAGTCTGATCCAGTGGTGTTCTCAGAGGGTGAGGGAGGAGAGTGTGTTGCAACATGGCAGCCTCCCTTCCCAAAACATGACTCAGCTCATCACCAGCACCCAGGCAGCAGTCTCTAGGGAATGCTTCCCCCCTCCCCAGGGGCCTGGAGCAGCAGCTGGGGCCATGCTCGAGCACGACCCTGGGGCTACACCAAGGGCAGGAACTCTGCTCCAGGGGAGCTGCACCCTGCTGAACCTGTGAAGGCCACAGGGAAAGCTATCACACAGCCACACGCTACCCTAACAAGCCCCAACCCCTGGACAGCTGTCACATCCCTACAGGTGCAATACAGCCACTCCACCACCTCTGCGAGCTATCCATCAGCTCTGCCTCCAGCACTTCCTCTCTGAGATGCCATCCCCTCCTGTACTCCCTGACAAGAGATGCCCCTTGGAATCAGGCCCCATTGTTCCCCCTAAAGCACTGCCTCTCTCCCAAGGGGAAGGATGTTGTACACTGGATGCTGAAGTAGACAGCAAGAAGTTTGTCCACCCCTGAAATCTGAGAGACACACAGAGAGAGGCTTTCTCTTTGTTGCTGAGGCCTAATCTTCTTGCCCAAGATGTCATCTGCCAATGTCACCCAAAAAGGTGGGATCTGAGCAAAACTCTGCACAAGGAAAAGATGCAAGAAGGCCCAGCCCCAGCCCAGAGCCAAACAACAGCCACAGCACCTCAGAGGCTGCTCTTTTAAGCCTCTAGAAGAAAGAAGCCAGCCCCATGTTGCAGCAAATAATTAAACCCATCCTTCCCTAGAAGTTCCACCTAGGACACTGCACAAACAGGAACCATCTGGCTTTCCATCCAGACTGGCATACTGAGTTCAGGCCACTCAGCAAAAGCCACCCCCTGCTGCAGAGTACAGGTCTCATCTCACAGAACTCACACTTTGAGTATTTCCTTGTGCTTCAGCGTGACCCACACAGACTTGAGCCTGGATGTTTACCTCTGGGAAGTGCCCAAAAAGGAACAGCACCAGTCCCACACTGGATGAGAGGGGACAGGCACAAAGTCTCTCTGTCCCTGTCAGCCATTCTCCTGTCATCCCAGCACCCTGTGTCCACCCTGACTGCAGCCAGCCCTGTGCACCCAGCAGCACAGCCTCACCTCATTCTCCTCCTCGTTGTGCAAGGGCTGTGTATAAGCATCTGGCTTCCGGATCAGAGGGTCCACCAGCACCAGGAAAGCCATGTAGAGCAGCAGTGCCCCCACCACAGACAAGTAAATGATGATGATCACCTGCAGTTGAGGACAGTGCAGTGGAAAAGCATCAGTAGGTACAGGTAAGAAGCACCAGAGGCCAGGAAGCTCCTTTCACAGCTGCCTGTGATGTTTGATCTCTTCCTTTCTTCTGATTTTGCTCACTAAACAGTCTCTTGCACTTGCAGAAAGGCAGATGACACCTAAGTGCCATCACTGCATAAACTGTGCTGTTCTTCTCTGCACTGGGTGTGTGCTGCATGTGAAAAAGAGACCAGCAAGATGGGACCTGTCAGAGGTGCCTGGCACTGTCACACATCCTCAGCAAGGAGCCTGGGCTCCTGCGCAGCCTGCCCCTCGCTGCTGGCTCGGTCACGGTGCCCCTGGCACTACCACTGAGTACTACCTGTGACAGTTTTAGCTTCCTTTTCTGGGCTGTTCCCCAGGAACCCACCAGTCAGCCATGCCTGGGATGGCCTAGCAAGGAGAAGGAGCCAGCTCCAGGGAGCAGACCCACAGTTACCTTGATGGTGGTGGTGCTGCGCTCCTCGTACTTGCACTCACACAGTAGGCAGTAGGCTTCCACATCGTTCCCTGGCACTGGCATTGGCTCCACAACATGCAGGCAGTTGCTAGAACACAAAGAAACCACAATCAGCAACAGGACAAGGTGAAACCAGTGCTCTCTGGAAGGATGCTGGGGTGATTTTTTCTTTGCTCCAGCTTTCCTGTCAGGCCAGTAACACTGAATTCCCCTCACAGCTCTGCTAGCCCAAAGCTCCTGTGATAGACTGTCCAAGTGCAGGGATCTGACAGGGTGGCCATGAGCCAGCAGTGTGCCCTGGGGCTGAGAGAGACAATGGGATCCTGGGGGGCATCAGGAGGAGTGTGGGCAGCAGGTCACAGGAGGGGATCCTCCCCCTCTGCTCTGCCCTGAGCAGGCCCCACCTGGAGTGTTGTGTCCAGTGCTGGGCTCCCTGGGATCAAACAGACAGGGATCTCCTGGAGAGAGGCCAGAGGAGGCTGAGGAGATGCTGAAGGGCCTGGAGCATCTCCCCTGTGAGGAAAGGCTGGGTGAGCTGGGGCTGTTCAGCCTGGAGAGAAGAAGACTCAGGGGGGACCTTATTAATGTCTATCAATATCTGAAGGATGGGATGCAGGGGGAATGGGCAGCCCCTTCTCAGTGTCTGTGGGGACAGGACAAGGGGCAATGGCTGCAAGTCAGAGCAGAGGAAGTTCCACAGCAACCTGGGGAAGAACTTTTCCCCAGTGAGGGTGAGGGAGCCCTGGGCCAGGCTGCCCAGGGGGTGTGGAGTCTCCATCTCTGGAGAGATTCCAGCCCCGTCTGGACGCCGCCCTGTGCAATATGAGCTGGGGAGCTGCTTTGGCAGGGGGTTGGACCCCAGGAGCTCTGGGGGTCCCTTCCAACCCCTACAGCTCTGTCATTCTGTGATCTGGTCTGGGTGACAGGGACTGGACAGTCACCCCACAGCTGCTGAGAGCCATGGCTTAAGAAATCATGCCTCCCAGATTCCTCAAATCTCTGCTCAAAGAACACTCCTCACCTGAGTGGAGCATCACCTACCAAAACAGCTTCCTCTGCAAACACACAGGCTGGAAACCCTGGAGCTTTCAGGGCCTGATCCCTCAGGCCTCAACCCAGCACTCACCAGTCCTTCTGGGAGACATTCTTGTTGTAAATGTGCCCGCTGATGTTCCGGTAGGGGGGGCAGATGCACTTGCAGCGGATGTCCTCTGAGCTCTGCATACGAGAGGAGATGGCACCAGTGAGGGGACACACATGTACAGTTCTGCTGCCCTCAGCACCCAGGGCATGGGGCAAGGCAAAATGTTCAGTAAGGGGGAGAGGGCTTCACACCAGGTCTCCTCTTCCTGCACTGCTGCTTTCTCATCAATGGCTTCAGTTTTAAAATGTCTTGAGCACCTCTGCTCCAGACATCAGGTACTATTCAACACACTCTAAACTGCACACTCAGCAGAATCATAGAATCCCAGACTGGGCTGGGTTGGGAGGGACCCCAAGGGTCACAGAGCTCCAACCCCCTGCCACAGGCAGGGCCACCAACCTCCAGGCCTGGAGCTACACAAGGTTGCCCAGGGCCCCATCCACCCTGGCCCTGAACACCCCCAGGGATGGGGCACCCACCCCCTCTCCGGGCAGCCTGTTCCAGCCCCTCACCACTCTCTCTGGAAAGAGCTTCCCCCTAATATCCAATCTAAACCTTCCATCCTTTAGTTTTGATCCAGAAGGCAGGGCAGAGGCCACTGCCACACAGGATCACAGCTCTGTGTATGATAAACACACATCTCCTACAGCACTCTGTATCTCTGCAAACTCCCACAGAAAACCAGCTCCTTCTCTGCCCTTTTGTTCCTGCTGCACCACACATGGTCCAGTGCTCGTGTCTGAAGCTGTTCACTCACCTTGCTGCCTTGTGCTGGAGGGGGAAGGATGCAGCACAGCAGTGTGAGCAGCAGCAGGGAGCTTGCACCCTTCTGGGTGCACTGGGCAAACATTGTGGAGGCCTGAGGAAACAAAAATTCACATCCAGGAGAAAGGATCTCAGCTGAATACAACCAGAATGGGTTAAGTCTGAGCTTTGGCTCACTTGCCTCTATTTTGCTCAGGGAATAGAAATTTATCACTGAACCAAGACTGATGCCAGTCAGAAACTCCTGAAATACTTTACACAGAAAAACTCCTGTCAAAAAAAGCTTCTACCATCTGAAGCCACACCCCCAAACTACCACAGCCCTGCAGAGATACTGCCAAGTTCCTCACAACGTGACTTCTGCATCTCCACACAGCCTGTTATTCCCTGCAGAGCTCTGCAGCAGGTGTTCTGCTGCTGACACTTTTGCCCACTAAAAGATACAGCACCAGGGAAGCCACAAACCAAGAGTGACCTAAAGAAGGACACTGGGGCCTCCCTGCTGTTCTCTGTAATAAATGTTGAATCATTCATGTTCTGATACTCAAAGTTTTGCTTCTGGGCAGCACATTTCCCTCTCTCCTGAGCCATGAAGGGGTTGGAATATTTACCAATTTCCAAGTGTCCTTTACTCCAAGATATCTGCTCAGCCAAAGGCCTGATTCTTTACATGAATTCAACTTGCTAACTTGGCAAATTCATCATGTTCCTCCTGATATATAAGCACTGAGAAATGTTCTAGAGATGCTGGCAGCACAAATCCAAAGGATCCAATGGGATCCTGGGGGGCATCAGGAGGAGTGTGGGCAGCAGGTCACAGGAGGGGATCCTCCCCCTCTGCTCTGCCCTGGGCAGGCCCCACCTGGAGTGTTGTGTCCAGTGCTGGGCTCCTTGGTTTAAAAAGGACAGGGATCTCCTGGAGAGAGTCCAGAGGAGGCTGAGGAGATGCTGAAGGGCCTGGAGCATCTCCCCTGTGAGGAAAGGCTGGGTGAGCTGGGGCTGTTCAGCCTGGAGAGAAGAAGACTCAGGGGGGACCTTATTAATGTCTATCAATATCTGAAGGATGGGATGCAGGGGAATGGCCAGCCCCTTCTCAGTGTCTGTGGGGACAGGACAAGGGGCAATGGCTGCAAGTCAGAGCAGAGGAAGTTCCCCAGCAACGTGGGGCAGAACTTTTCCCCAGTGAGGGTGAGGGAGCCCTGGGCCAGGCTGCCCAGGGGGTATGGAGTCTCCATCTCTGGAGAGATTCCAGCCCTGTCTGGACGCCGCCCTGTGCAATATGAGCTGGGGAGCTGCTTTGGCAGGGGGTTGCACCCCAGGAGCTCTGGGGGTCCCTTCCCACCCCTGGGATTCTGGGATTCTTTCCTGCCAAAAGGAAACGTTTTTCTTCCCAAGGCAGAGTGCTTGGAGACAAGAGGCAGGGCAAGCATCACTGGGCCACCTCACAGTGCTTGGAAAAGCCAGTTGAGCTCAGGGCAGGTAATTTACACCTTTATTAATCAGCACATATAATCCCACAGCTAACTCCAGGGACTTACACTCTATTACCCAGCATAATCCCATAGTATTTACGACACCAGAATGTTCTATCCCCCTTTGCTTTATCTTATGTCAATACTGTAGAAATGAACAGCTTAGCAACACTGATTTCCTCTCTTATCACAACAAAATACCAGCCATTTCTAACAAGCTGACCTGCCAGAACCCATCAAAGTGCATTTCAGCCCTATCAGCTTATCACAGGATTTCTTAACCCTTTGCACCCCTGCTAGCAGGAACCTCAAACAATGGCTCTTTCTTTGCACTTCAGGGTGTTCTCTTCATCAGAAGGGCTGGTTCACATGACCTGTCTGAGCTGCACAATGCTCACTCCTCACTGTAGGTGTTTTGGGGCTGCTAAGAGTTTGAATTTTTAACTCAACAGTGGAGCGTGTCCCTGGAATTCAGTTTTAGCCTGCTCAACTAAATTCAGATCATAGAATCATCACAGAATCCCAGACTGGTCTGGGTTGGAGGGACCCCAAGGGTCACAGAGCTCCAACCCCCTCCCACAGGCAGGGCCACCAACCTCCAGGCCTGGAGCTACACAAGGCTGCCCAGGGCCCCATCCAACCTGGCCTTGAACACCCCCAGGGATGAGGCACCCACCCCCTCTCTGGGCAGCCCCTTCCAGCCCCTCACCACTCTCTCTGCAAAGAACTTCCCCCTAATATCTCCTCTAACCCTTCCTTCCTCCAGCTTCACTCCATCCCCCTTGTCCTGCCAGTCTCTGCCCTTTAACAAGCTGATTCCCCTCCTGTGTCTCTGCTCCCTTCAGGGACTGGCAGGCTGCAGTGAGGTCCCCCCACAGCCTTCTCTTCTCCAGGCTGACCCAGCCCAGCTCCCTCAGCCTCTCTCTGTA
>VZTU01025481.1:0-10319 GCA_013400835.1 Zapornia atra | reverse complement strand
TGGCAGGGGGTTGGAGCTCTGTGACCCTTGGGGTCCCTCCCAACCCAGACCAGTCTGCGATTCTGTGATTTTGCTGGCATGTTCTGAAAAGCTGTGATGGGATCACAACTTCCCAGCTCCACTTCTTCCTCTACAGGGCCACCTAAGTAGCTTTAACATGGAGTTGCACCATCTTCTGGGCTTGTGATAGGTGCTCTGGAAAGTATGCTGGGGCTGGAGCAGTGAGACAGGAAGCCCAGAGCAGGAATGACTTCTGCTCAGGACTGCTCGTGCTCAAGCTGAACGTCATGTGCTGCCCAGCAGCCCTGGTCATGAGCCAGGTCACCTCCCTGCAGTGGATGGCACACAGGGCTCAGTGTGAAGGGGAGAGGGGGGTCCTGGCACTGCCTGGAGTTGCTGCTCTGCTGGGACATTTCATTAGGAACTTGTGTGCCTGGAGCTCATGGGGTGACGTGGGGTTGGCCCAGCCCCTGCTCACAGGGAGCCAGCAGCAAGCAGCCCAGTTACAGCAGGATGCTGGCAATGGGGCTGCTGACAGAGCCCTCAGCATAGCAGGGCACTGGGCTCTCCTCCCTGTGTCTGCTTCTCCCTCTTCATCCAGCTTAGTGAAAGCAAGGCAGTTCTGCACCCCTGGGGGCTGCTGGCACGTGAGGGAAAGCTGCTTTATGGATAGGAAGAGACTTTTGTGCCCTGGCTCCTGTCTCCATGGTGGATTTCCTTTCTGAAGGGTGGCACAGCAATTCCTTTGATCCACAACCAGATGAGTGCCTCACAGCAACCCTGAGTAATGAATGAGAGAGCCCCTGGATGCTCCCTGTAGCTCTGAAAGGGACTGTGGGCTGTAGAATGGGCTTGTCAGGGGGTGAGTGTCTTGTCCTAAAGTCTGGAGAAAGATTTTTCTAGCAGCTCCCTTGGGAAGGCTCATTTCTCACCTACACAGTAGCTCTGTGTTTCCCACCTCCTGGGGAGAGAATCTGAGGGTTCATGGTCCAGCAAAATGTTCCAAAGCAACAGTCACAGTTGTGGTGTTGCTGTAGCAGTTGTGTTTGGCACTGGCCTCTGCCAGGGAGATATTTGCAGAGAGCTCCTGCCCCTGGAGCCAAGTGCCCAGGGGTGTCAGTGGGTGCATACAGCCACACTGACACTGTCCTTCCTTCAACTGTGACCTCTCCTCACAGCTTCTAAAATTCCTCTCACCAGAGGAGGGAGTATTTCCTTGTTATTGACACCTGTTTGGACAGGGAAATGCTCTGACCACTTAAGGAGCCACTGGGACTGAAAGCCTTTATGCCTAACTATGTGAAGAGGTGTTAAAACAGGTTGGGTGTAATTTCTGGTCTGCAGCAGGGGACTCAGCCTGCTAGACACAGCACACTGGAGCATTAGCTCTGCTGACAGCTCAGTTGTCAGCTGGATGCCAAAGGAGGTGGAGTGGTACAAACTCTTTGGGCTGCAGCTTCCCACATTCTTGATCCCAAGTCAGCAGGGTTGTTATCCCTGAGACAACTGGTGTGGTTCTTGGGCTCTGAGGCACTCAGCAGGTCCCAGTGAAGTGCTCTCACATAGACATGTACACACCAAGTGATGGAAGGATCATCACTGTGACTGGAAGAGAAGACACACACACCAAACTGGGTTCTGTCTGGATGAAATCCTGACCTATGATTTCTACAGAAGAGGTGGAGGTCTTGCTAGCAGGTAAGAAATGGGACCTCCTGTTCTAAGGGCTTCACTGGAAGGGATGCTGGGAGTTCTTAAATCTTGTGTAATGCAGCCTCAGGAGTTTACATGAGTGCATTGACTTACTTAAAGCTTTCTCATTGCCCTACTGCTGGCCAGATACATGGGTGCCCTATCATGCAGTGCACAAAGTTCACTCTAGTTTGGCTACTGAAAGAGAATGCCCAAGGGTAGGGACAACAAACTGCCAAAATAACTGTACAGCAAGTCACTCCCAAATGGCATTTACTGCAGCCAAGAGTCTCTGAGTTCAGTGTCTCCTGGGCATTTGTCCTCCCAGACACCATTCCTGACCTTAGGAAAGACCTCTGGATTTGAGTGGCAGACAGCTGTGCCACAGAGTCTCCAGGAGAAAATAACTGTGTTAACTCTGTGGGACATTCCAGTGTGTTACTCCAACTAGGGGGCTGTGTTAGCCATGTCTGAGGGCTAAAAACCTCCTGATATTCCTCTTTCTGACCATTTCCATTTGCCTTTCTGTCACCTTGTACCTTCCTTTTGATATTTACCTTTGTAAGGCATTTAATAGACTATTTTTCCCCATCTCCCTTTATTTTGGGGGTGGGGGGGAGCTGAACAAACTTACTTTACTGGCTCTTTTTTAAATACAAATTACCCTGCAGTAACTTGAGCAGCCCATGGTACCATCTCCATACATAGAATCCCAGACTGGTCTGGGTTGGAAGGGACCCCAAGGGTCACAGAGCTCGAACCCCCTGCCACAGGCAGGGCCACCAACCTCCAGGCCTGGAGCTACACAAGGCTGCCCAGGGCCCCATCCAACCTGGCCTTGAGCACCCCCAGGGGTGTTTCTGTATCTCCTGGTCTCAAGGCAGCTTTGTCTTCATCACCATCATCATGGAAGGTTTAAATTGGATCTTAGGGGGAAGTTCTTTGCAGAGAGAGTGGTGAGGGGCTGGAACAGGCTGCCCAGAGAGGGGGTGGGTGCCCCATCCCTGGGGGTGTTCAGGGCCAGGTTGGATGGGGCCCTGGGCAGCCTTGTGTAGCTCCAGGCCTGGAGGTTGGTGGCCCTGCCTGTGGCAGGGGGTTGGAGCTCTGTGATCCTTGGGGTCCGTTCCAACCCAGCCCATTCTATGATCCTATGATTCTGTTTACATCTGTGTTCAGCATGGAGATCCCTGCACTTGGGTCTCTCATTTGTGAGTGTTTCCTCTGGAACCTGTCTCAAAGTTATGGAACATAATGTATGAAATGAAACCACCAGATTTCAAGGACCAGACAGATGAAAATCTGCCCTGATGTAGGGATGGAATAGCTGTGTTAGACTTAATCCCATGGTCAAGATTTGGGGTTTACTCAGGGCCTTGTGCATAGTAATAGGCTGTAACAGCCCTGGCAGGAGCAGTGTTTTCATACCACCTATGCAAGGTCAAAGGAACCTGATCAGTCAAGGTCTCTTCCTGACTGAAAGCAGATGAAAGCAGCTTGTATCCTCTCTGAGCACGCACAAATTGCCTCCTCTAATAAGCTAGGACTTCCCAGGTATTAATAATAACTGATATCAGACTGCAGCCTGTCAGCAATTATTCACAGAGCTTTAATGACAGACTTTATGGCAAGCAAAACCATTAGAAGAGAAACATTGCCAGGAATCTTAAAGCCCTGCCTCTGGCATGCTGAGGTTTGGAAGCTCCCACTGCATCATGCCTTCTGGGGGATGGGTTGTCAAGATGGCTTTTGAGCCTCAGAATTTCTCTTTTCTGCAATGCTTGCCCTTTTTTTCTTCATGGGCATGCCTTTGCTGGTAGGCACTGGCACAGAATCCCAGAATCCCAGGGGTTGGAAGGGCCCCCCAGAGCTCCTGGGGTGCAACCCCCTGCCAAAGCAGCTCCCCAGCTCATATTGCACAGGGCGGCGTCCAGACGGGGCTGGAATCTCTCCAGAGATGGAGACTCCACACCCCCTGGGCAGCCTGGCCCAGGGCTCCCTCACCCTCACTGGGGAAAAGTTCTGCCCCAGGTTGGGGGGGAACTTCCTCTGCTCTGACTTGCAGCCATTGCCCCTTGTCCTGTCCCCACAGACACTGAGAAGGGGCTGGCCCTTCCCCCTGCATCCCATCCTTCAGATATTGATAGACATTAATAAGGTCCCCCCTGAGTCTTCTTCTCTCCAGGCTGAACAGCCCCAGCTCACCCAGCCTTTCCTCACAGGGGAGATGCTCCAGGCCCTTCAGCATCTCCTCAGCTTCCTCTGGACTCTCTCCAGGAGATCCCTGTCTGTTTGATCCCAGGGAGCCCAGCACTGGACACAACACTCCAGGTGGGGCCTGCCCAGGGCAGAGCAGAGGGGGAGGATCCCCTCCTGTGACCTGCTGCCCACACTCCTCCTGATGCCCCCAGGATCCCATTGTCTCTCTCAGCCCCAGGGCACACTGCTGGCTCATGGCCACCCTGTCATCTACCAGGACCCCCAGGTCCTTCTCCCCAGAGCCCCTCTCCAGCAGCTCCCCCCCAGCCTGTCCTGATTCCAGCAGTTATTCCTCCCCAGGTGCCAGACTCTCCACTTGCTCTTGTTGAACCCCATCTGGTCTCTCCCTGCCCAGCTCTCCAGCCTGGCCAGGTCTCTCTGGTGGCAGTGCAGTGTCCTGCCTGTCAGCCACCCCTCCCAGCTCTGGATCATGGTCACTTGCTGAGGGTGGATGCTGTTCCCTCAGCAAGGTCCTCACTCAAGGTCCCTTCCAACCCAGACCAGTCTGTGAGTCTATGATTCTATGACAATGTGATGTGGCAGATAAAAAGTCCTTTCTGCTCTAGCCATCAGAGAGCACTGCAGGGCTCAGCTGCTCTGTAGACCCTCAAAGCTTTCCTGTCACCTCCTGACCAGCTCAGTGTGACCAGCTGCCTGGGAACTGTAGATGCTTTGCCTGATACACCATCGAGCTGAGCATTAAAGAACATTTCCTGGTTCAAATGGTTCAGCAGCTCTAACCACTTGTGTTTGAAGGAGGCCTCAATTAATTGAGACTTGTAGAGGTAAACTGGGACCATCCTTCTTTCACCCTCTGGTTGAGCTCAGAAGTCAGCTGCCATAGTTAAGCTGACAGTCAGTAGATTTATAGGCTCTTTGCTTCTGGCATGCTGTCCTCCTGTCTGCTCTGGCACTGTGGGTCTGTTGACCTTTGTGGCATGTGGCAAGGCCAGTGTGTCTTGGCTTCTGCCTCAGATGGCTGGGGCTTGTTGTTGAAGGAAGTTTATTTCTTAAGGATATGGTCACAAGTCAACAATGCCCATGTTCTATTTCTGCAGGCATACCTAGAGAGTCAGGAAGGAGGCCAAAGCACTTCCAGAGAAGACAAACCTCAGATCTCAATGTTCTTCTCAATGAGATGTTCAGTTCAGAAGCTACAAAGAAGATACAAATTGTCCAACAGGTTAAATAAAGAGAGAGGCCAGGGGAAAGCAGTGCTCCTCTGATATCAGATAGCCACTTTGGAAGGTGAGGGATAGATAAAGTACTACACCAGGAAGAAAAAGCTGGAATTTTAGTGTAGATGTGTGGGACAGAGAACTACAGTTACAGTTTGAAGGGTGGGCAGGGAGTGTTAATAAGCCCAGAAATTTGCTCTTTAGATTCTTGCAGCAGAGGACCAGCAACAGTTAATGGTTTATTATTTGATTGGCCTTTGCTTTTTAGAGCTCTTTTCTCTTTTTTTCCTCTCCCTGGGCTGCTAGGAGTCTTGTTCTCTGTGCTGGAGTGACCCTCCTGCATCAGTAACATCCCACTCTGCTGCTGCTGCCAGTTTGGAGTGAGACTGGGTACTTCACCATGAAAAGAATGGTAAGGATGGCCAAGGGGAGCATCTCACTAGTGCATTCCTCCTCCCAGTGAGGACTGGGAAGTTGTCAGTGTGACCCAGCTAGCCCAGAGGAGTCAAGAGGAGTCCAAAATTGGAGCAGCACTGCTGCTCAGACCTCAGGCCAGATGTCTCAGATGATAACCAGGTGAGGTTTCTCCCTGCACCACGGGCTGTGCAGGCAGCTCTGCACCTGTATGGTGGCTGTGGCAGGAATACCACTGAGTTTGCTGGGGTTACAGCCCCTTCAGAGCAGACACAGTGCCTGGGGGAAGAGGAGCAAGTGGTGGGTGTAATTGGGGTATGCCAGAAAAATAAGCTGAAAAGCACACGAGTGGCTGAGAGGGTGACCCATGCACTGGCATGGTCCTAGAGACCTCTGCAGCTCTTACCTATCTGGAACTCTGTCTGTCAGTTAAAGAGATTGACAAGGACATGCTAGACTTTGTTTAGGCCCAAACTCCAAGCAGTTTGCTTGCTGTTCAGTTTGCCTCAGAGCAGCAGATGGGTCTGTCTCCATGCAGGGTTCATCAGGGCCCTTGTGAGGGTCTTGTTTCCTCCTGGCACTGGGATTGTCTGCCCCAGCTGAAGGCTGTCCTCCCTCATCCAGCACCAGTTCTGACATGGGATCTGCTCTGACACCCACTCCTCCTTTCCTCCCTGCTCCTGGTCTGGCCATGGCTAAAGGAAGGAAGGGTGAGAGGAGATCTTAGGAGGAAGTTCTTTCCAGAGGGAGTGGTGAGGGGCTGGAACAGGCTGCCCAGAGAGGGAGTGGGTGCCCCATCCCTGGGGGTGTTCAAGGCCAGGTTGGATGGGGCCCTGGGCAACCTTGTGTAGCTCCAGGCCTGGAGGTTGGTGGCCCTGCCTGTGGCAGGGGGGTTGGAGCTCTGTGATCCTTGGGGTCCCTTCCAACCCATGCCATCCTATGATTCTATGATTCTCTGATGTGTCAGTACCCCTGACATTAGCTTGCCTGTTTCAGTGATGCATCTGGCCATCCATCTGCCTTGCAAAGTGACCTGCTCACTGTGGCCCTCCACTCTTCCATCAGACAGGAGCCTCCCTGTCTGTGTGACCACAAGCAGGCAGAAGGTACTTGGTGGTGGGAAGTACAGAACATGCACAACTGTATGTCACCAAAGGCAAGACATAGAAATTGGCTCCTAGAGACTGTCAGAGCCCAAGTTGTAAGCTGCTCTGCAAGGTGCAGGATCATCATGCAGTTCCTGTTGGGAGGCTCTGCCATTCCCAGGTTGCAGCTGTGGCTGTGTTGTGGGCAGTAATGTTGCAGCAAGGTGACAGGACTCAGTGTGAGGCCTTGAAGGAGGGTAAGGTGATTTCAGATTTTAAAAAATAACGTTTTCATTCACTCAGACTCTCAAGCACATACCCACAGGGACTGATCTTCTTATATCCCAGAGGTCTGCTCAGCATGTGGGCACTGAGATGTGTGCATCCAGGTCATCCCAGTGATGGTACCTGGTACCAGTTAGTCAGGTCTGGACACTTCAAACTGAGACACTTTTTCAAGTTTTGCATTTCAGGAGCATTGAAGCACTGACTTGTTCATGTAACCATCACTCTGTGGTGCTCTTTACTAGGCATGTCCAGTTCTCTGCTTGTCTTATCCCTGGGTCAGTGAGATAACTGTTAAAAGGAGACCCCTGGCATTGACTTCAGAGGTGGTAGAGCTTTACAGCACAAGGAGCTTTGAAGGACAAGGGGCAATGGGCTCAAGCTGCCCCAGGGCAGGGGCAGAGCAGATGGGAGGGAAAAGTTCTTCCCTGCAAGAGTTGTCAGGGTCTGGCCCAGGCTGCCCAGGGAGGGGCTGAGTCCCCCCCCCTGGGGGTGTTTAACAGGTACTGAGGGATCTGGGTCAGCACAGGACAGGGATGGTTGGACTCGATGATCTTCAAGGGCTTTTCCAGCCTGGGGATTCTGTGATTTGCTGAAGAGTGCTGAGATCTTCCTGCAAGAGGTAGTTGCAGATTTGATCCTAAACAGAAAGATCCCTGTGATGCTTTTTAGAATGCCCACGTTGCTGTGGAAAGCACAGCAGTAGTTGCATCTCCAGGGATGAACCTGAAGCCCATTGTGCTACACAGCATTGATCAGTCTACTGTACATGCTTGAGGGGAGAAATGGCACAGGAATCCAATGAAATTCCTTGTGCACTAATAATAAGGCACTAATAGGCCTTAATTGCCCTAAGCATTCTCATGTAGGACCTCTGTGCACACCCTCTGCTCATGGCCCAAGAGCTCTAAATTCAGGCCTGGGCCCTTCATCCCCTTCCTGCACTTTGCTGTAGTTGCACCTGTTTGCAAGCTGGTTCCTGAATTGTTGTTTGGATTTCCCAGGTGACCTTGGACCTGACATTTTACCTTGCCTTTGACACTCATGGGACTGGTGATGGAACCTGTTGCCATCTGCTCATCTGCATCAGGCACTGGGTCAGTAAGGTCCTTGCCCTGCCTCTTCTGAGGCTGCCCTTTCCATCAGGGAGCAGCCTTGTGATGGGTAATGAGCAGTAACAGGCTGTGCCTGTCACACATTGGATCACTATCCCATGGAAAAACTAATGAGGGAACTGGCTGCCATGGGGTGTTTGGGGTAGAAGAGCTCAGCTGCCTTCATGATGTGGTAAAAACCCTCACAAGACCATCAAGAACCCTGCCACTGGCAGCCAAGACACAGTGACACTGATATCAGACCTGCTTTGGGCCTGGACCCAAGAAGGCTGGGCACTTACTGTCTCCCTTAGTGTCATCTGGCCTGTCCTGTGCTCCCAGGCAGGAGGTCAGGTTTCTCAGATAGCACTCAGAGCTTACAAGGGCAGGCTCCTCTCTGCTAGGGCCACTGGGTCAAGTGAGCTCCACTGAATCTCCCTTGGCACCTACTAATTCCATCTGAAGGAGGCTGGAATCTGGAGCCCAGGCTGGTTATCACTACTGCTTAGGTTTTGACCCATCTTTTTAATGTGACAATACCTGGAGCCTTCTTGTGTCCTGCTGCTGCTCTGAAGGTCCAGTTACTGATCTGATGGACATGTGTGGCTGAGGGCTGGGGCAAAGGGACACCCAGAAACTGAAAAAGAAGCTCTGGTGGCAATGGCCCTTATGTGTCTTGTAGCTGAACCCTCTAGGAGGCTCTAAGTGCTTTTGGATGCTGCAGTACCTTGTCTTCTCTCCCTCACAGGTGCTCTCTGACACTTTGGCAGAAGGCTGTAGGACAGCTAAGAGGGGGGTTTCCCTTTGCTCTCTGGTTGTGGGTAATGGAGGGAATCCCAGACCCCAGCACCTTCCCTGGTAGAGTTTCTGTCTCTGCACATACCCTCCACTGGGTGTGCAGGTGCATACACTGATCTCCTGACTGTTGCTTAGGTCATTGAGCTGATGGGCTGGTTCTCCATGGAATCCATCCACATGAGATCAGCCTCACCAGAGGCAGGACTTCCAGTGGGTGCTGAGGTGATGGGGCTTTTGGAGGCAGTAATCAACTGTACAGGCTCTGGTGCCTAAAAGGTCTGTGATGTGTCATTCTGGCTGGATGCTTGAGAGAATCACAGAATCCCAGACTGGTCTGGGTTGGGAGGGACCCCAAGGGTCACAGAGCTCCAACCCCCTGCCACAGGCAGGGACACCAACCTCCAGGCCTGGAGCTACACAAGGTTGCCCAGGGCCCCACCCAACCTGGCCCTGAGCACCCCCAGGGATGGGGCACCCACCCCCTCTCTGGGCAGCCCCTTCCAGCCCCTCACCACTCTCTCTGCAAAGAACTTCCCCCCAATCTCTCCTCTCCCCCTTCCCTCCTCCAGCTTCACTCCATCCCCCTTGTCCTGCCAGTCTCTGCCCTTTAACAAGCTGATTCCCCTCCTGTGTCTCTGCTCCCTTCAGGGACTGGCAGGCTGCAGTGAGGTCCCCCCACAGCCTTCTCCTCTCCAGGCTAGAGATGCCAGACTTGATCAGAATAGATCTCTGGCCCCTCAGGGAGATGCTCTGCCACCACGCTGCATCCTGGTTTGGCATGGAGCCTGTGCTTTGGATTGGAGCAGAGTTCAGTGCCTTCCTGTGAGACACTCTTGTCCAGACTGCATGCTGGGGATCTGGAAGCTGCCTGAGATGGGACAATCTGTCCAACTGCCTGGTGCCCATGTCCATTTCCTTGACATTCTATGTTTCTTGAGCAAAAAGCTTGAGAAGAACACAAAGCAGACTGTATTCTCAGGCTGTCACAACAAAGGTTCAGGGTTCTCAGACTTAATGCTCTGTTTTTCTGTGTTTTCTACTCATTTGATGTAGACATGAGGAGGCTTTTGTGCAGTGCAACTCCCACCAGACAGTTTAATGACTGGGTTGCAGACATGAAAGGCAGGATGAGCATGGCTGGCTGGCTGAGCTGACAGTGTTTGAGGATAACATTCTGTAGGAGAATAACAAACCCTGTCTGTGTTGGGAATGAATCTGAACAGCTTATTTTGGCAAAGGATTCTCATTCCTGAAAAATACAATCCTGAGACAACCAATAACCACTTGCTAATTTGGGATACAATTAGACTTGGAGTGGACCATCCTCAGGTCAGCTCAGAGGTAGTGTTGGGTGGGTTCACAGGAGAGTTCTCTCACATGCCTGGTAAGAAGTAATCTTTATGAAGGCAGTCAAAGGGAAGGGAATACCCAGGCTTACAAATGATTGCAGTGTGCTATCAGAAAGGGATGTGTCAGAGGATTGCTAAGTAATCCTGTCTTCAGCAGGGCCTTTGATA
>VZTU01025480.1:10064-49874 GCA_013400835.1 Zapornia atra | reverse complement strand
ACACACACAAATGTGCCCATAACAGATCCATACAGCACACGTGTAAATTCCCTATCTAAATATACGACAGGCCAATGAGATGCCTACATCATGTGCTTATTCATAAACCAGATTTGTCTGGTTTGAATCAAGCAATTGCACAAGTAAATTATTGGCTTCACCTTCTAAACTTCAAAGCTCATCTACATACTGAAGGACTGCCACTACAGCCTATGAAAAAACACCGAATCCTACAGAGCACACCTGCAACAATGCTGAGAACATGGCCATGGTCTGTAATTTGATGCATCTGTAGCTGGAACTCAAGTGAAAGAACAGTCACTAATAAAACAACACAAAACCAAGCCAGGCAGTGAATAACGCCTGTTTGCTCTTCAGGACCTAGTGGTTACAGGCATACATACACCTTTATTTTTAACTGATTTCAACCTGCTCTGAGAACACCATATTCTTCACTGAATCTCTTCTGTACGTCTAAGGATGACATCCTTTAATCAAAGACAAAACATTGCATGAAGCAGAAATAAAGATTACCTTTAAAATGTTCTTTGTTTCTCTGGCTATGAAGACTTCATTCAGTTCAACACTGAAGTCAAAATTGTTCGTAAACCATATGGACCAAAATCCCGAAGTATTATAATGTGGTTCTATGTGAAACAATGCTGCAGAAGGATCTATGTCAAAATAGCTGCAAGTAAATACAGAAGAAAAGCAAATACATCTGCAATTATCCTTCAGCACACATAAGCAGTCCATACAAGAGAAGATAACTAGTATTCTTGCACAAGGTTCTGTAAGGAAGAGTAAGATTATTTCCTCTGGAATACTTACGTATATCATCAGAGTAAAAATTTGCAATGTAGAAGAGGGAGGCAGGTAATGATTCTACCCTCTTGCTATGCTATAGGATGACACTGCCTACTGCTTCATGATACGGTAGTTTGGATGAATTGCCAAAAGATGACTGAAGAAACAACTCTACAATTTCTTCTGTAACTACCCTGCTTCTGCATTGGATTAACAAGGATGGTGGAAATCTTACCACAGATTCTAAGCAACATTTATATGATATGAGTTGCTAAAGTGTATGTTTTTACAGGCTCCTCAAATTTTTCCTGGAAAAAAATACTGAACTATTGCTTGAAATATCACGTCTGTTTTGGCAAATGACACAGCAACAGCAGGAAGAAACCTTTTCACTGTCCTTGGAATCGTTCCGTGACAAAGCAAGCTACCTTGATCACTTAAAGTAGGGTACGATACTCTTACAGTATCAGTCAACGTTAAACAAAAATCCACTATTAACCTACCCTTCCATCACAGGACAGGAAAGACAAGCTTTTAGTGTTGTAGTGCCTTCAAATAGATTATTATTCTTTTTGTCAGCGTAAGGACTTCCACTGTCACAGGATCCAACTGGAACAAGAACAGACATATGGAGAATACAACACCACTCTGAACAAAAGCACATCCACAATGATTTCATGCAAGGATTTGGAAGAACACTATGAAGGGGAACACTTGCTAGTCCAATTCTTACACAGTTGAGCAAAACATCTAATTGCTTATGTCATCATTTTCAGAGGTTCCAAACCCTGCTTTAAGAAGGAGTGCTGCACACTTTCAAAAGGCACACGCACAAGAAGGCTGCAAGAGCAACCTGACCAATTTTAGCTGTGTCACTGGCACTCCATTCTTACATACCAGTGCACACTGACTCCTTTTAATAAATAAAAAACTGTTCTGAAAACAGAATCACTTAACATATAGTCACCTTCTTTCTTCTTATTTGCCCTTTTTTGCTAAGAAAAACAAGTCCCAATGTCATTATGAAAGCAGCCTGTTTCATAAATATTTAAAGTCTATGCACTGCAGTCTAGTGGCCAGAATAGGAAACAGGCTAGCGTCAGGAATGCTTTAATATTAATCTTTGCTCTTCCACAAACATGCCTGGTCTCAGGCAAGCCTCTTCAACGATCCTGCCAAGAAATGTCATAGAAAATGACCACCCAAGCACAACAGCCTTTTAGAAAATACATTTGAAACAGGAAAAATAACCACAAATTATAAAAGTATGTTGAAAAAGCATATTGAATAATTATGCTTATTGTAAAATCAGCCAACATTACAGCAAATGTTTTCCTCCCCTTTTTGAAATATGTATAGCTTAGAGCCTTCGATCAGCATGAAGAGGAAGCATATACACACAAAAATGGTGGAAGCAATTAGTGGAAAGAATTCATCGTCCTCCTCAAAAAAGTCCAGACAAGTTAATTTTGAGATCTTTCAAAGCTACCCTTTCATAATCAGATTCTGTTTAATCACATTATCTATAAGGACACGTATCCTGTACCTTTACATGAAATAGAAGCAACTTTTGTAAAGTTAGTTGATGAGGAAGATAGCAGCACTGGCTCAAACTCCACAGGCGACGTGTCTTTTTGTGACAACTGCCGTATTTCCTGCATGAAGACAAGACACAATGATCCTTGCAGCAGTTCTACTGTTACTGTTGTAACTCTTGTATTAGAGGATCTCCCTGTCAAATTTGCAAGCAGATATCTGCCATCTTCTAAAACAACACATGGATTCTTAATCAAGTTAACAGCTCTTAGGTCTTAAAAAAAAACATATCCATCACTGAACTATGATTTATCATCTAAAAGATCTGTTAGATGTTTGGGCACATTTTAAAATATAGAAGTGTGACATTTCCCATCAGCAAAATTCCTCCATCTGCTAGAGTAAGACAGTGAGCTAATTAATTCACCCAATCAACTTCAGCACCCTAAAATATGACTTCCAGCAGTCCATGATTACCTGTATATGCACCAGGCTGTTTCCAGAATGCATGATGTACACATCTACAGAGGAATCACCTGTCCAAAAGAATGTACATTGATTTAAGTTCACCAAGGGTGGAAGCACTCTTTCTTTGTCAGATGCTCCTGTGAGAAGCAATCCCAGTTTAATTCTAAAAATCTTTGTGTGACAGCTACCCTTGTAAAAAGGGGGAACTATTCATGTCTTGCGCTGGCAACTGTTTCATAAAGGAATAAAAATCCACTCAACAGAACTTTGGGCCCCAAACTTGAAGGATTCCCTGTTGATGCTTGCCCTCACTGTCTCCTAAATTTAGGATGGTGGACAATTTCCCCCTTTCCTGCAGGCAGGGAGACAGGAGGCACAGCTGAAGGAAAAAAAAGGATGGCCAATGCTGCTGTAACTTCCAAGTCTAAAGGCTAGCCTATCAATAGCACTAGAGAATCCAGTAAAACTGTTCTGTCTATGCACACAGCTAGGCAAGATCCTGGCTTGCCTGCTTTGAACAGCAAGCATTCTCAGGAGACAATGGGAAGATGGATTCAGTGCTTAACACCTTTTAGGCTTAAAACAGGAACAACCTTATCACCGAGTGATGGGTATGACTCATCTTTCACCTGCTGATAAGGTGGTACAGCTTTATCGAGTAATCAGCCTCTATCACTGGCAAAGCTATGCTCTTGTCCATAGGACACTATATAGATTTAGAGAACCAAAAGAGGAGCAGGGATGCTGCACATACTCCTCTCTTCCAGACTCTTTCCAGCCAGCTAGTTCCCCTGGGCGGACCCTGCCTACCTGCTGTTCTGCTCTAGGTGCTACCAACATGCTGTACGCTGAGTCTAACACAGCACAGTATATACAAACAGAATACAAGCAAGCACTGCTGTTTAATGTGGTAAAGCCACCAGCAGTACTCAAAGAGCAAGACATGGAACTTCCCAGCCACAAGTCCAAAGGTCTTATATGGCCAAACTCTAACATCACGGAGATTTAGAACTGTTAGAAACAGCCTTAAAAGCATACTTCTAGTACTTGAACCATCAAATGTGTTAACAGCAAGCACCTTTGGCATGACAAATGTGAACAGTTCTGTGCCAGCATCAGAATAAACATTCATCCACAACTTCACGTTAATAAAGCAGTAGCATCTCACTGTCAGGCAAACTCAGTGTACAGTGGGTATTTCAGTTTCAGCTCTGTGTAAATCACATCACAGAACAGGCATGGGGGAAACAGGATGTATTGTTTTGTGACTACATCTTGAACTGAAAACTTCTCAAAAGACAAGAAGATCATGTTTTTTTTCACTAGCAGGCTAAAAATATTAATCTGGATTCTTAAGCAGTTCTGCCTTCTCCTCCTGCAATCAAAGTAAAACTGGCAGAAATGTAGTAATAAAAAGACTATTCAAACAGACTGCAAAGCTCTATAAATAATTTAAAATCCCCTGGATTTAGAGGACTTGTTCACCCAATAAATGTAGCATAAAGAAACTGCAAGGAGTTGATTTGTTTTGCCTGTGGAATTCTAGCTTACAAGAACAAATGATGCACACATCTGTATTATCTCATTACCCTACTTTCCACAATGGCCACTTTCCCCAGTACTGTACAAACCACTCTGCCTTCACTGTCCTATTATGGTTAATGTAATAAATGAGAAACCAGAAATGCAGTTGCAGAAATCGAAGGACAATGACATATTCCATACTATTTAGGCAGATGCATAAGGATGGGGGACTAAAGAATAAAACAGATGTAGTTTACAACTTTACAACTATTACCTTTATAAAGAGGACTGTGCTTACAGTAACTCTGCGCTCAACAAAGCTGCTGACAAGCTGTGTTTAACTGAAGTGATTTGTCTTCCCTTATTCACAAAAGCTAGCTGTCACCGAATTTGACTCCATTTAGCACATTAAATTACAACTTATGTATAAAACCAAGCTCTATTACAATTAACAGTCATATTCAGGACTTACCCGAGGTCTTTGTTTTTTCCATTGCTACATAAACTACAAAAAGATTCTCCAGTAAGTATTGTCTGTGCTCCACAAAATCTTGTTGGGCATTTTCCATTCTTACCGTTAAGCTCATTTCTAGCAGCACTGGGTCATCAGACAGAAAACAGCAACTCTGGAGCGAGACAAGGGGACATGGTGTGTGTGGTGGGGGAGGGAATGGGAAAAATCCATTACAGTAAGGCATCTTAATATGTTAATCAAAGGTATTTGCTAACAGACAAGGTTTCCAGTACTAAAGTGCTGGCAAAACAGGAGCAATTAGGACCTCTGCTAAAATTTCTGCAGAAACAAAAGACAGTGCAGGTACAGACAGCACAGCAAAAACAAAGACGAAAAACAACTAAGAAGGACACTGAACCTTGAAAGAATGCAAATTTATAAACTGTCTTAGTCAGTCTCACCTCAGGGACTGCAAAACAGTTTCCTTTGTTAAATCCTCTGCCTTCAATAAAATGTGCCATAAACAGACTGATGCATGTGTCTTAATGGTAGGAAGACAGTTCATGTTCACTGGTCTGTTTATAGTTAATTTTTCCAAATCCTGTGTTTTTTGTCTCCATTTCTCACTGAAGTAATTTTAAAAAAACAAACATACATGTACAATTCTTAGTAGAAAACACTGTCGTCTGGCTAGAATACTTCAGACAAATACAAATAGGATCTTATTCTCCTCTCCAAGTAGTGGCTGCTGTTACGACAGCTGAGTCTTAGCAACTACAAAGACACAGACACCATTTTGCAAAAATTAAAGCCAACAAAGCAAACCAAACCAAAACTAGACAATCAACACTGAGTGACATAAACTTGTCCTGCATCACACCATGGAGGTTGCTAAACTCAGGCTCTGGAGCCCTTCCAAGAGGGCTAATTTGCTCAGGAGAAAACCTCCACCACCTGGCATGTGAAGTGGCAGTAAAACACCTTCAGCTAATCTCAAGTGCCATGAGGAGGGACAGCGGGAGTGGGGAAGCTTCTCTGGGAATGGAATGCCAGTTCATCGCTCACATAGCATCAAAGAAACCCTCTGCACTTGAAATGGCTGCCAGGAGCAGAAAAGGAGGCTGCTGTGGAGACTGCAGCATAGGGATGGTTTGCCCTTGGGCAGCTCGCATCAAACAGTGGGCAGCTGCGCCATGCACAATCTCAAATGCTCAGGTGCATCTCAAGCCCAGCCTTATCCACCAATGCAATGCAAGAATCAAACATGGGAGTAAAGCAGCACAAGATCACTGCAATGCATAGAGAAAAACAGCCAGGCAGTTTGGGCCTTGTCATGCTTCATGATCAAGAAAGGTGCCACAGATCACAGCATGAACTTCTGTATCTGACCCAACAAAGCACCCCATTATCAAGTACTATCATCACTGCTGTGAATCAGCACCCATTTACTGTGTTAGGACATTTGAATAGAGAGGAAGAGGAGATTTGAATAGCACTACCCAGGAGAAGACCTACTATCTTGAACACCCAGAGCTTCTGGAGGGGTCTTTTCCACTACCAAGCTCACCCCTCCTCAGCTCTGCCCAATGCCAAGGCCGCCATATGAAAGGCTCTACAGCCCACACTTCAGCTCTGCTCTTGTCAGCCTGAGCCAGAAACTTATGAAACGTTTCAGGACAAAGGAAATTACAAGAATATGACTGGTTTTGTACTTCACATTAAGTTATACAACACCTACACATTAAAACACTTAGCCTGTTGGGTTGGTTTGGGGTTTTTTGGGGGGTAGGGTGAGGGTGGTGTCTTTTTCCATCGTCCCCTCTCCTAAAGATTACAGCAGGATGTATGTCACATTGAATTTATACCACAGGGTACAGTTTTATAAAAGCTAAAAGCACAATTCCCCTTTAAACTGAGACACTGGAAATTGCATTGTTACTAAAATTCTAGAGCTTTGGAAAGTATCCCTCTAAGCTAGGATTAAAATAAAATTACTCAAATAGATATGAAATTATAGTAAAACTTACCTTAACTTGCTGGTATGCATCATTAGGTAAACTGCATTCAAGATGAACACGTAAGAGACTGGCATTCAGAGTTTCTGCCTGTAAGAGAGAAAAGTGAAAAAAATCGAGCACATTGCTTCAAAAGATGTTGTCACATAAATTCCTTTCACACACCACAATTTATAAAGGTAACAGGGGTGTTTCTGCGTGCACATGACACAGCAACATAAGTAGGATTTTTAAAAAATAAATACAATTACTCTATACAGTAGGTAAGCAACTGATCATCAATTCTCATTAACTCCATCAATACCTACTTATTTATCAAACTATTATTATCATGATTATTAAATATTTTTACAGCACAAACACAAGCAATCCATATAAACTTCAGTATGTCAATAAACAGTACTCATCAGAGCATTTTCTGTACAGTATAAAGGCTTCTTTCCTTGTTTTCTGTATATTTTCTTTGCTGATTGGACACTGAAATAACAGTTGCTAGGCCAAGAACACAATGCTTCTTGGACATGGTCTGATAGGAAGGCTTCATGCCAAAATGGACAGAAAATACTTGCTTTGCCTTTTTATTGATTGGAAAGAAAAAAGAAAAAGTCTACATTGATTGTGCCAGCTTGTAAAGCACTCATAAATCTAATGAGACAACAGCACTAAGAAAGCCAACCGTAGTTCTTGAAAGCTATCTGGAAATCTGGACTGCAAAATTACTTGCACAAATTGCTCAGCCAGTTATCTTGATTTTAAAATTAAAAAAACCCCAAAAATCACAATGACAGACCTGTCGTTCCATCAGTGCCTGGATTACAGCAAAATTACCCAGTGATTTTAAGACTGATGTGGACACCCTCCCATCTCACTTTCACTTGTGATACTGAACTGAGAATCTGAGTGAGGCATCTGCAGGTTCAAGTTTCTGAAGGTGTCAATGCAACTGACTTACAAAAAAAAAAAATCAATTTGATAATGAAAAGCAGAACTATGAAGAAGCTTTTAAAGAAAAAAGAAAAGCTTTTTAAATAAAAGCTTTATCTAAACCCCTAGTTCTTATCTCCCTGGGACAGGCAGGCGCATCTGAAAAGAGAGGAGATTGCCACACGTGTAGCATTTCATAAGGTTCAGTTTTATAAAAGCACAGCCAGAAGGAAGCCAACACACTCTGCATTCCCGATTCAATCGGGTTTCATACCAAAATGACTGGGGCTTCACACAAGAGGGCGATGTAACCTCTGCAAAGGTGGTTAGTTAGCAGCGACCCAAACCCTGTCACCAGCGCAGCCCTCCGGGGGACACAAACCCCTGACATCTACTCTCTTTTTTACAAATGCTTTTGTCCTCATCAAATTTTGAGAGCAGGGGGAAAAAAAACAAATCCCATTCGATTCCAAAACATGCACTGCTGACTAACCTTTCCCCACCATGACTGCTGGGGGAATTTTATCGAGGCAGTGAATTTACATATAAAGAGCAACTTCAGGGGCCACTTTTCAGGTCAGATAAACCTTGATGCTTCTCAGTGGTTCTAAAGAACACTAATGCTTTTGTGGTCCTAAATAAGGAGTTTTTGGCCCTTGTTCAAAGCCATTGTACCATAAAGCAGTTTTAAGACCCCACGTCCCTACTAAAAAAACCCACCTTGGCTGAATCATTTTTCCTTTTTTTTTTTAATTGCTTGACCTGATATAAGTCTACACAGGAAACTGGCATCATGTTAAAACTGAAAGAAGCTAGTGCACCACACACAGAGGGGTGGGAAAAAGTTATTGGGGTGTATCTGATGTTGATCTGATTTCTGTGGGAATGTTTTGGGTCTCTTTGTAAAGCTATCTTCAGAAAAGGAAAAGGGTTTGCATTTGTCTAAAGCAGACAATAGATGCATAACTGTCATGCCTACTCTCTTACAACATTGGTAGGACAGCTGTGTTAACCATAAAGAGAAGCTAAAGCATCTGAGAAGAAAACACCGAAGCAGCGTTTCCAAGACAAACCCTGGACCACATCCGCATCTCCCAGCAGTGCAAGTGCTCCATTTACACTGTAAATATCACTGCCTGTGAATCAGAGCTGAGAGCTGAGTTATGCAGTCCATGTTTGCAGAGGAAAACTGACAAGGGGAGACATGGCACGAGGGAAAAAGTGCTGCAGAGCAGTACCACGGCTGCCACTTCATTACTTGGTGCCTCTATTCACTGTAAGGTACAGATGCATACATACTTATATACACACACTCAGCACCCGTAAATCCTACATGAATTAAACAGAAAACACTGATAGAAGCCACACAAATTAAATTCTTATCGGTTTTGCTAAATTCTCACATTTAATTTTTAAGAGACAAGGGCCTCTTTCATGAAAAACCTATCCCACCTGATCTGCAAGGAGCCCCACTCTCCTGGTGAACACCTAGGATTTTTGCTGGGGGCCAGTACAGTACACAACTAGGTAGGAAATAACTGATCCATCTAGAGACTGAGCATCAACGGGATGTCTGGCACAGGCCACTGTAACAGCCACCAAGCAACCACAGACCCAAAGTCACTTTTAGGGGAAGAGTTTCTTATACTGCCTTAGGTGCCCTGTCAATCAGGTATGTCTCAGACAATACAGTGTATTCTTGATATGTGAATTCAGTGAAATTCTTCTATTATTATCAGGACTGCAGAGTTCAAGCCACTTCCTGGAGCTCTACTACCATGTAATTAAAAAAGAACTGACATTGAACAAGCCTCCCCTTCTTCCTGCAGGCTGATAGTTCAGTTTCCGTCCTGGACAGTCCCTGACCCTAGAGAGCTATTTCCACTCTGAACAGTGTTAATAAGCTGTCCCCGTAATAATGATTCAGCAGAGTTTCATCAGTTTTTTGCAGGCAGTTATCAGGATGGCACACCAAGAAAACTCTACTGTCCTACTACCTTCCTTCTCCACACCCAAGCAACACACTTGCACACGTGTTCTTCTCTGATCCCATCTGTTGGCACAAAACAGAGCTTATGGAGCCTTGGGTTCCTGCCAGTACTTGCCGTTATTCCCCATGTCGCTGGTCCATTCCAAGCTCCTCTGGGAAGTCATCAAAGTGATCCCAGGGTCTGTGATAAACCATTCCTCCCTAAAGGTCACTCCTCCATGAACACTTCCAGTGTGTGCATACAGCATTTTGAACACACCGAGGCAGTGACTAGCTGCCCTCTTAGTGCCATCCAAGTATTAAACAATGCCAAAACCCAGGCAACTTGAGCAAAGACTACACCTAGAAGCTGGATAAACAAAGATGACCTATATGGGCTCCACCATCTGTTACGGCTTAGTGGTAACTAGCCACTGCTGAATGGCCACACGTACACACTAGGAATTCCCCATGTTGAACACAGCTGCTCTTTCCTCTCAAAAAGTAAATTAGGAGCCCAGAAATTCTGGGATCCATCACCACTGCCAGAGCCTGCAGATTCTGAACCCTTCCAAAGCTGAACCTTTGAAAGAGGGTGAAATTTCAACAGTAGAAAAGGCAACTTTCTTTCCTTATTAATTACAAGAGTTTCTGCTATAAAAACCTGGGGGAATGATGGAGAATCTTTTTAAAGAAAGGCTGCATACCTTTGTCTATTAAAGAACAAAACAAACTATTAATTTTTTAAAAAAGCAGACACAGACCTGTCACATATCGTACTTCAAATGGAAATGCTGCTGTAGAAGTAAACCTTAATCTATAATCCCCAGGGATATATCATATTTCTAACATAAATACTCTGTAGAGGCAAAATTTCATCTATATCCCTATGCCCAATTACAACCATTCAACTACAAAAAAGAATTTTTACAAATTAGAGGCTGCCAAAAGGTTGCCAGTTTGGTTAAGAAGTGGGACAGCCCATCACTGAGGAAGATAGTACAGAGCATGGACTGTTCAGCTTGGTGAAGCGGAAGTTGAAAGACACGATGCCACCTACGCCTGCTTCTGTGTATAAGCATCAGAAGCAAAAGGGGTTATATAAATTGTGTACCTTAACAAATATAAACTGTCCATGAAGCAATTCAGATTGGAAGTCAGGAGTACATTTCCAACCATCAATGGTTTTACTTCCATTAAAAATAAACAGAGGAACGCAAATGACAGCACAGTTCAGTGAGCACAACTGGTTTGTTTTAAATGCCTTTTCAGTACAAATCTCCATTTCATATTAAAAATTAGGCATCCATAAGTTTGCACGTGTGCAGTCACAAACCTCATAGACCTCTCTTCCTTCCACATCTTCTGAGCCTAAGATATAAACTGGGCAGAACAGAATTATACCAATTTTTATGGGATCTGGACCACAGTATCAGTAGGGTGAATTGAAGGAGGCACTTCTGGATAGGACAGCTACATGTAGAGCACCATTTTTCTAAAAGGAACCCAGACTCAAGCTACAAGGTCCTCTTCGGCATTTAGATCCTTTCTACCACCGTCACCAGCTGAGAAGCCCATCCCACTGCTGCAGCACTTCTGTCCAAATCGGTAACACTCAGCGAACTGAAGAGTAATTCCTCTATTATAGCCTGGCATGGGATAATTACACCCAAAACTAGAGGAACTGAGTCAACACACTCACAACTCAGGTCCTGCGACAAGAGTGGTGCCATGCAGTACCACGCTGCATTGCCAAACATAGCCTTAAGCCTGTACTCTATAGAGAAATAAAGCATCGGAAAATGTCCCTCACCGCACAGCAAGGAACATGTCAGATGCTCTCCAAAACTACTCAGCTCAGGAATTCAGATAGAACTGCAAAGCAGCAGAGTCTGCATCCACACTTCAGACAATACCTGATGACAACCCATCGAGCAAGATGTGAAGATGCAGAGACACATGCCATGAACAGCACACAGAACACCCTTCTCAGTTCTACCTCTAGCACCCCAAATTATAAAACCTGAGGACGTTCAAGTTCCTTCGCAAGAGTGAGTCTGTGCATGGCCACAAGCAAGCACACCTGTGTGACTGCAGGAAAGAGACTGGTACAGAGGAAAAGGAAGAAAGAGAAGGAAATTGTGTGTTATACACAGGTAGAGGCAAGATTGACCTAACATATACATAGCAGACTGAAAAATACCATCTGAGCTGAGAGTTTCTCAGAACAGAGACACCACCATGAAGGCAATGAACGCATCTTACATTGAGATAAAGGATTAAATTCTGTTATGTGCCAAGATACTCCAAATATTTTTTTATAAAAATTGGCAAGAAATCTGTGTCTGATACAAAAGGAAACTTGAAAGATCAACTTTTCTAATTACTCACTTCAAAGGTTCTGCACAGAAGTCTACTGAAATACCTACAACTGCAATCAAATGACAGCAATCATTAAAGCTGCTTTCAAATGAACAGTTACGCCTCCTAAATCCACCCTGCTCATTTCTCCACAGCTCCCTGCTTTAGCCAAGCTGAGCATGCAAATCTAGAATCATCAGCAGCGATGGGGCAGGAGCTGAAGCCAGACTCCCAGCTCTCCCTCTCATCCACACAGCAAGTTGTGCTTTTTAACTGTGGCAGTGTTGGTGCAGCCTGGCTGTGAACCTGCACAGGAATGGGTCTGAAGTAAAAAAAAAAAAAGCCAATCCAAAACAGCCTCCCCCCAGATTTTATAGCACAAAGTTTATTTTTTTTAGGAGAGATCAATTCTCCACCTTAGTTCAGAGCAGGGCCTCACGAGTAGTTTTGTTGGCACCACTGACAAATCACAGAAGCATGAACAAGTGCAAGTGGGAATAGTTTACATGCAGAAGACTGTCTCACAAAACCAGAACACCAGCTCATCGTGGTAGCCCTACATCTTGCGACCTCTCTCCTGCAATGCATGGTAGCCTTACATCTTGAGACCTCTCGCAACAACCTTAGAACAAAATCCTCTTATGTCTGAGAAATCTATGTTTCATACACATTAGATATGTATACTGTACCAGTGTGTGTGACGCCTGGATGTTCTGAATGTGTGGAAGCAGTAAGTAGGTGTTTGCTAGCTGCTGTCTAGGTTCTTCTGGAGAAGACTTCAGAGTTCCCGTTCCAAAAACCTAGTGTTAAAGAAAAAAGGTCATTACACCAACATCCAGTATTTCATACAAGCTGTTTTGCTAATAATAATCATGACCTTCCGAAGAAAGGGACTGGATTTTCATATCAGATTCTTTTAAAAGACAATTTATGTATGTGTTCCAATATTTGAAAAGTAACTATACACATAAACAGCCTTCAGTACCTTCACTCATTCAGGCACTGTTAGAAAAACAAACCAAAGCACTCAACAGCAGAGCATCAGATTATCTCAAAAAGAAAGTTTCCAAACCTTTCCTATTCCTTACAATACAACTATCACCATTTGGCAGTGTGTCGGTTTCTGGAAAAAAGCTTTCTTACTTGTCTAACTGCACCCTGAATTCAATGGCTGTGCCTTAAAAATTGAGTAAAATAAGTTCTGACCATATTGGTTTTTAATGTCTGCAGTTGTTAGAGCACTGTAAGATTTGCAAGTTGATTGGTTTTGCTGCGTTCATATTCCATGCCACAAAGCTTAGTTTATGACAATGCAAGATAATGAGGGAGAAAAATCATGAGAGGTTAAGAAAAAAGCCTTGGGGTTTTTCACTTGTATGTAAAGATTTTTTTAAAATTTTTTTTTTAATAGAAACCCCCCATGTTTGTAATTAAAAGGATGCTACATGCACTGATGATCTCTGACTACAGACAAATTATCAAAAGGAATATGGAGGTCTTTACAAAGTACATTTTACTGTAATGGCACCTCTCCTCCATTTGGGTGAATCTTCTGTATACATACTCTTGCACAAATGCATTAAGAAACATCAAACATGTTCCAAGGCTTTGGGGCTCTCAAGAGCACTGTAACTGTACATCAACCACTCAAGCCCGGTTTTGTTTTAAGCCTAATGCAAGCTATAAAATCATGGGCATCTCCTTCCTCTCATTCAGGTGGCTGGTGAAACCATCCACGAAAAGCAGTTTGTTACTGATTTTAGCAGCAGTTCAGTGGAAGACAGACTGATTTTGGTGGCTTCCCCACAACCTGTTGATAAAAGGCCCTGGCTGAGCTGAACCATGATCTTGTAAGTTCACATATACGAATAGACTTAGTGTTACTACAGCAAGTAGCCCCACTAACAGTAGTAATTTTAACCATATATGTGTATGAGGAATCATAAAACTAGCAGGACCTGGTTAAAGGGATGAACTGTGAACATCCCACTTGATTTGTATCAGGTCTTCAATGAACTTTGGAAGTCTGTAAGTTCAAAGTATATGAAAAAATCACTTTTTAAAACAGAACTAATCCAAAACTAAAAGCTAGAAGAGAGAGCAGTTACCTGATATGAAAGTACTCCATGAGATGAGGTATTTATAAATAATGAGCTTTCAATAGTGCCATCTTCTGTTGGCAGGAAGAGTACTCTGAAAGAAATTTTTCCCATCGCTGGAATCACCTGCAGAGATCAGAAAGAAGCTCGCTCGGTGCCAGTAACCACGACACCCGCCATTCCGTTGCACAGCCCAAAGGACATGTACACCCCTGTATCTGGGGACCCCGCCAAGCAGAACCTCAGCCCTGAGAAGTTTCATCTGTCCACAGCTCTTAACTCTTACTACAGAGAGGAACTGAGACCATGCAGCAGCTTGCCATATTACAGAGGGAGCTGCTCAGCTAGCCTGGGCCTCATCAATCAAAATTCCTTTTTGCATTGGAAGTTAATTGAGCAGCACTGACAGCCTCTGCATGCACAAAAATGCTTCCCCACATACAGAGGCCTATTACAAAGTGAATCAATTTCCCCTATGATATACAGTCAAATGAGTCGAGGCTGAATTGGGGCAACGCAATTAGTAAGCAAATCAGTCTAACTGAAAGAACAATGACGTTTATGTCTGCCCAAAAATACCTATTCAGCCACAGTAAAAGCACAAATCAGATGAAAGATTAATAAAAGCCCTTTGCACATCAGCAGAGGATAAGATCTGGGCTTCATCAAACTGAGATCACAGCGATTCATTCTTAACATGTGTTACATTGTTATACATCGTTAAAAAATTCATAGTTAAAATAATGTGCTTAGATTGTAAGGCAATTATGCTCATAATTGCAATACAAAAATTCATAAAACATTTCACTGCAGTTTTTTTGTTTATAGGACAATTCAAAAGACTGAAAATTCAAGGCTGTAAGACACCCACATGCCTGTGGATTACTGCATAATGCTGCATAGTGCAGAATGAGATTTAAACAGCCTCTTTAACACTGAAGAATTCTCCTCTTTCACTGTTACTGTAAAACACATTTCCTACTGTAGGTTTTGGATGTCTTCTCCCTTACCAGCCTGAGCAGAAGTGAGCAAAAAAATTCTAGCAAAACAGAACAAAAGTTGGAGGTCCTACAAAAAGGCACAAAAACACAGAAAGAAAAGCTTAGGCCAAAGGAAGCACGAAGGCTTGGCACTTGGCCATTACACAGTTTCCAAAAGTATATCAACACTCACCCGGCTATGAGCAGGAGACACATGAAACTGTCTAGTAGCTGTAAACACTGAATTCACTACAACTTCTCTATCTCTACTAGGGTTGTAGGCATGAAGCATTCTAGCTTTGGGTAACCCCAGTAATCTACAGGAAAGGAAAAAAAAAAGAAAGAAATTTGCTTTTATAAACACAGGCAACACACAGAAAAGAAACAAACACAAAATCACTAAAACACGTTGATATGCAACAATTTCCTAGTTGTAATCACTCTCTGGAAACATACCAAACACATTTTGCCCTTTAGTATACAAAGACAAAAAAGTAACACTGCGATGTGAGAGGTGACTTTAGCCAAAACTTGAGTCCCTGGGAGTCTAAGGCAAAAATAAAACCCTTATGTGGCACAAAGTTTGGGGAGGGGGGGAATTTAAATAGCCAAAGTCTTGTTTTGCCAGCCAAAGCAACAACTCTCCTAAGGCTTTTACTTTTGCCAATACACCCTAAAACCCAGCACCTTATACATCCATTCTGTGCATCTGAAACATGCCCTCAACTCATACGTTCTTTTCAGTTATTGACAGATCAAGGACGATTATAATTTAAGAATCATTTTTACAGTACTCTTAGAGAAAAACTAAACAAACAAATCCCTCAAGTATTCTACCAGTATGTTTTGCCTGAAACTTTCTGGATTCTATCTTCCTAAGTTAAAGGAAGCAACAAGCTCCCCCTCTACTAGGAAGGCAATTTTTCAAGAAAAGAGCAACCAGAACAAAGAACTGATTTGACATCCATGCAGAATCACCTGAAATGTACCCAGAATGCATTATGGTTCCCTGTTCCCTTTTCTTTGTTCATTTGTTCCTCCCTTCCTAAAATGTTGATTTTCATTTACAAAGTACTGCAAGGCAAGAAACACACTTCCAACACTGCAGCAATTATTTACTAATCTTTTTCTTCCCTTTTCAGAGGATGGCATGGTATCAGGTAATGCTCTTACTCAAACATAGCCCACTATAGTTCTTCCTCCCCTCTTCGTTATTAATCGAGATACCAATAACACAAGATACTCACTGCATTCCAAAATGCAGAACTGATGGGTGAAAATGCAAGGCCTTCCCATTTGGAGGTATCTTTGCTGAGAAGCTAAAAGAAAAAAAAAAAGGAAAAGAAGCCACAATTAATACATATTTAGTGGACATGATGCAGTACATTGCAAGGAAGGAAGGTACATTACAGGCTCCACGCTGCATTTCCAAATCTTTTAATCCATTCCTCTCACTGCCATAACACTGACCTTTTAAAAAGGTTTTCATACATTAGCACATGCTAGAAAGCTTATGCCAATTAGTGTGCAGTTTGAGAAGTATCCCATTTTAGAGGCAATGCTGGCTTGGAGAACCTCCCTTCCTTGGACATATCCCCTCAGTCATGCTGATACACCTTGTTATGGGGCTGCACGGTGAACTACAGAGGGAAAACAACTTTTCAGGGGAGTACTGAGAATGAAAGTGACACCAGTGTAGAACAGATACCCAGTCTTGTCAATTTGACATTCATGGAAGTGCTGATACAAGTATACATGAGAGATGCAGAGGTAGAGAAGTAAGCAGCAGAGTGGGCAAAAGCGACATCGAAAGAAGTGCTTGCTTAACTGGGGCTTTAATACAAAAGCCAACTCGATTATTATATACAAAAGAGTGAGAAATATTGTATCATCATCTTTCCTTTGCCCTAGGAAAAAAATCACAATAAAATTCCCATCACTACTAGCACCTTTTTAGCCTATTTCAGCATGCATTGATACTCTATAACATTGAAATCCCGGGATATCTCCACCACTTTCTGAATTAAAACTTGTCTGCCACAAGTCCCAACAATCACAGAGGTAAAACACGAGCCCAGCACTTGTTCATTACATCTACGTACCCAGCACTATGCTGTTAAAAACTTCCCTAGAAGCAGTCTTACGTGTTGCATAGCCAGAACCAGTTTCACCTTGACTGGGTGATGCCAATAAGCATCCTAGCAAGGACAAGTCTGAGAAGGGAAGGGCAGACTGTGGTCTCATTAGTTATCCAGCTGTTTTGAACAACATGTGGTACTACAGTTAATTGGTTCTCAATTTAAAAATGTAGCTCAGTAACATTACACTTTTAATATATTAAAAAGTACCTACATAAGTCTGTTATATTCCAAACCAACAGAGATGACACGATTTACTACTAGTCAGGAAAAGACAGGTTTATTATTATGAAAAGCCACAACTTTCATGACAACATTTCTTACAGAAGGGAGCAAACTCCTTTGCTCCAGTAGCAGGATAAACACTGCATATCCAGGTAACGTTTCTGGGAAGCTGCAGATGATGGAGAACTACAAAGTGTGGGTGAATGATACACTCCTTTCAACCACCTTGTCTGTGCCCAGCCAACTCCTGCTCCGCTCCTAGAAATTCAGCAGCAACCAGCACCTTCTTCCCCTTCCAGAAGTTCCGCCCCAGATACATACCCAGAAGGAAAGTCTGAGTACTGCCTGCTGTAAACATAGACAAATTAAGATCTAACTAATCTTCCTTCTGGGGAAGTCTAACAGCATTAGCTCGTTTCCTCTCAACCCTCATTCTGCAATAGGCACCCAGCGCACGGAGTGCAAATGCAGCTGTGGATGTATGAAGCAGCATTCCATCCTGTCTGGGTGACACTGTTAACACCAGTTCTTAAAAATGCACTTTTACTGTTCAGACAACAATCAGAGCCAAGCCTCTACTAGGCAGAAAATAGGAAAATCCCTGTGAGAGCAGCAGCAGGGATCCCAGGGCCTCCAACACATTTCTTCTGGAGAACGCAGCCTGGACCTAGGATGGCTGAAGCTAAGCCTCAGCTAACAAACTCTGAGCTGACTCTTGAGCAGAGAAATAATTTCAGAGCTCTCCTGCATATTGCTCACCAGCAGCCCCAGGAAGAGGCCTGTGGTTACAAGACATCCCACTTCTGCTCTGCACCCCACAAAAACAAGACAGTCACATTCCTACAGCACTGTGCTCATAACCCTGCCTGGTGGCCAGCTCCAGGGCATCTGTGCCACTTATCAGCAAGCAGCCCATAAGCAGTGCCAAAAACGAACCTGAGACCTGAGTTTATTCAACAACAGGCCTAATGGAAAGAGAAATCCACCGTTTTGGTTCCTCGTTCACAGAAGATGATGACAGGTTGGGACAGGGGGAAGGGAATAGGCAGCCATCATTCTGCCCATCCCACCTGAACAGCCAGGCTGCATTTTAAAGCTCACTGCTCCACAGGGGAAGGGGCAGGCCCATCTAGATTGGAAGAGTAATTCTCCAACGTGTCTGCAAGTCTCTTAAAGCCAGCTAGAAGCTGGCAGAACACCTTTTTGCATCCCCGCCGCTGCAAATACAATTCAACACATTCAGATCTCTGCAGGGGATCTGACATAAAAATAAACATTAGAGGAAAATTTTTAAGACACTTAAAAGTTGAAATAACTTTTTGAACCAAAACATTTACTCTTTGGATTATTTTTTTTTCCTCATTTAAGAACCTCATCTCTTAACAGATTCACCTCAAACTATACCAGAAATTTCTTTTGGCTGCAGATGATGTGTACAAAAAAATACATGGGTCATTTCATGAGAATGTTACAGGCTTGGGAAAGACACACAAATATCAGCCTAAGAATGGAAGTCTTGAAACAACAGATGTGGAGAAACAGTTCTCTTTGTAAAAGAAAAAGCCTGGCTTCCAACTACTCTTGAATTGCTTTTAAAATCAGCTGACATCACATTACACATCCCAGACTGCACACTGGGTGGCATCTCTGTTTTTTCAGGCAGACCAGTTGAACACCCACTTCTGAATGATAAATTCTCTGTATGAGAATTAACATACAGAGTCAATTAACCTGTATGAGCAGGTTAAGTCCAACATTTCTGGGGACATTTTTAAGCAGAAGTAAACAGAATTGGAAGAAAAATGGAAGAGGAAAAAAAATAGAAGAGGGGATGAGAATTCCAGGTAACTACTTTCAACACTTAGTAGTAATTGCCTTTTTATCAAAAAAGGCCCCATTACCACTTTCCAGCTTCACAGTTCAATGCTCTTCCTCCTCTCCATCCTCACGATGTATTTCAAACTCTGACACCATCCATCTCCAGAAAGAAAAAGAGCAGTTGAAATACTGTGGAGGTAAGGGAGGGCTCCACTGGGTCATCCAGTGCAGGGGGAGAACAGAAGGCAAGCTCAGGGGGTGGGGGAAAGGAGATGGTGTCCTTCAGCTCATCACCCAGATTCCCACAAAATATCCGGCACACAAAGGCAAACCCTGAGCGCGCACACCACTCCCGATGCTGGGATGCCTTCCAAGCAGAAATGTGGTTGAGGAACCTGCAAACAGGGGCTGGAGAGGGAAGGTGGGGTGAGAAAGAGGGGGTCAGACCAGGATGGAGGAATGCAACAATCCCCAAGCACCTGTGCATGTGGAGAAATATGTCACACAAGGGCAGCAATTTTGGTTTGGGTTTTTGTTGTTTTTTGAAAGGAACAGAAGATGCAAAATCTTATGCCATCACATGCCGTCCACTGAGAAGGCCCAGAGGTGCTGCTCTGTAGGGAAAAGGGCATCAGAGGAACATGGAGAAGTTCCAGCCTTTTACATTTCCTGCTTCAGGAAAGAACATTTTGATGTCCTGTTGATGTGGGACTAACAAAAGGGGATGCTAGTACAGGGATGCTGGCTGTACACACGCTGAGCATGGTCTTAAATACATAGCAGAAATTGTTTTGCCCTTGCTTCTTTCAGTTCTGTTACTCTTTGCTACAATTAGTAAAACAGGTAAACAACCAGGTCAGAGTAATTTTTGTATATTTACTTACAGCCCCAAAGCTAATATTTATATGCAATGTATATTACATACAAACATTTGTTCCAAATAAGCAAAGACCCTTTTATTTCCCCCATACAGCAACAACAACAAAATCTTTCTTTGTAACAGTATTATCAACTGGACTTGATCTTCAATGTCTTTTCCAACTAAAACAAATCTATGATTCATACTTCACTAGCCAAAATCACAAAAAAGTATTTCTGCTAAAAATCCAAACAAAAGGCCAAGTCTACTCTAATTAAATTTCTGAGTCTTGTGCCTTTTTTAAAATCAAACTTCAAAATTGAGTTCATTCATCCAATTATATATAAAAAACCCACTCAGAAATCTGCAGAATAAGCTGCATCTGAGCAAAGGGAAGTTTTCTGGAAGGAAGTTTATCCCAGTGTCCGTCTTTCTTCTATTCGCTCCTTCAAGTCTTCCCTGAATCTTTATTCTTTCCCTTTAAAAGATTACTTCAGATTATGTTAGAATGCATGCAATCTGATGATTCAGATACACATCAGTATTTGAGAATAATTTTAATTGCTACTTGGTGCCTTTTATTGATAGCAGGTGAAGAAGCAGCAAGTCAGAGGAAGGCATTTTATTGTCAGGTCTTTTTCTTTAAGGTTTCAGGGGGTTTTTGGAAGCAGCAAGCAAAAAGGATACTCTAACGTACAGAAGACCCTTTCCAATAAGTCTGCCTAGGCAGAAGCACTATTTCTCAGTATATCGATAAAAGTCAAATTTGGCTTACACTTGGCGTTTTGGCTTCAATGTGGGAATCAATGTTAATGAAGGAGGAGGTTTTGAGATAGAAAAGCATGGTGCTGTGTAAGAAAGCACTATTTTTATATGTAAACTGAAACAGAAATGGAATTTAATAATTTAGGTTAATTCATCTTTTTTTTTTTTTCCTAGCAGCACAAAGAGACATCAGAAACCAGAAAATAAGTTTACTTTGCAACAATACAGTTCACAAGCAAGTTATACATGCAGCACCTGTGGAAGGATGGCTCCCCATGGCCTCAGCCCTGCCATGCTTGCCACCTCGGCTCTGGAGATATACAGGACTTCTGAAGCCCCATACCTATGAAAGACTCACATAGTAACATATGAACCACTCTGTGGCTTTACTGGGGTTTGTTCATTTTGGGTGAGTATAAGAAAAAGTGAATTTTGAACACTGGAAACCTAGAAGTTGAAAAGCTCCACTATTTTTAGCACCACATTGTTTAGGGAAGAGGGAGGACTGACTCACTGCTTCTGAATGCTCAGGGATTGGCAACCCATCAGTAAGAATTCAGCTTTTTGCTGCTTCTGGAAGAAGGGTGGCTGCCTTTTTCTCTGAACTACACTACATACATCAGGGACCAAATCCTAGACTGTGGAAAGCAAGAAAGACCAAAACAATGTTACCCATGAAATAGCGTGTGTGCATGCCTGCTAATTTGCACATTTTGACTACAGTAAAATAGGAAAGGGAAGCAAAACCAAAATAAACTAGTGAAATGGAGTCTCTAAAAACAAATCCTGTGATTTATGGCCAAAGTCATGATTTAAGAGGGCAGACAGGTCTAGCAATCTTTTTTTTAAAACATCTGAAATTGGTAAACCAACATATTGCCACCATCTGCTCATCAAAGTTTCAAGGGGTTGATACTTAGTTTATTTTTAAAAGTACAGAGGTAGAGAGGTAGAGAAGCCTAGCTCAATGTTTAAAGCACAAACCATTGTCCCTTACTTCCATTCAGGCCCTTGTGCATCACTGTCCCACAGCAACTTGAGCAGCTCTCTCACCCCCATGTTTCCATTGCCATTAGTTGTCTTTCTGGGTAACCTCTCCTCTTGCTGCCTATATTTCCTTTTCCTATAAAATTCTACAGTAACATAAAGTATTGTCCTTATAAAGTCAAATTTCTCATGAGATGTAAATGGAAGGACACAGATTTAAAAAACTGGCTTTTCTCACTATCCTCACACCCAGTCTCCTTGGAAAACATCCAAAGAAGTTAAATGTGCACCATGGTAAAAATCAGAGTGAAGACTCAAAAGAAATTTAGAGATGATGAGCAATGAGGCACACAGTGCTACAGTGGGCATCCCAGTGAAAAGAAAAGGCTTTTCCAGATGCGCCTGTGGCTTGTATTTTAGCAGCAGCAGAATACAGAGTGCTTAACAGCACAACATAATTATAACCCCCCAATAAACCATTCCTCAACTTCTAAAATGACCCAAATCTGGACTAAATTAAGAAATCAATTCACAATGACTTATGTTCACTTGACATTGTTTTCTGAAACCTCTTTTGAAAGCCTTTAGCCATCCAGATTTCAAGCAACAACCAACACTCTCTAGAGATGGTCCTGGGAGACCCCATACTTTATGCACCTTGGACAGACAGTCTGCTTGAGCTGAGGAGGGAAAGCAGAAATTTTAAAAATCAAAATGAACAGAAACTCCCCAAAACTCTCAAGCACAGACCTGGGAGAACAATATGTGAGGTATCAGTGACTTGGGCACGCAAAGCAGGCGCCCACGTGGCCTAAGGTGAACCTGCAACTACTTGTGCAGACACAGAAAAGGAGTCTTGTTTCAGCTAGGCAGAGAAATATCTAAGTTATTATTCTTGGATAAGTGTATGGGGCCCACTCATTCAAAATGCACATCAAACATTTTCCTCTCCAGCATTGCTACCACTGCCAGCAAATGCCAAATATCCTGGCAAGCAGGAGATCCAGTCATACTCCTTTTTGCTACCTATAATTTAACAACTACCCGTTAATTTTGCAATATATTATAAGGTGATCTCTAAGTACTTAAGAAAGTAACTGCTCTGAAATAAAAGCCTTTGGTTTGCCTCTTTTTTAAGCTTCTTTACAATGTAACTTTTTTTAAGAAGTCAGCAATCTTCTGTTAATATTGAAGTTTACTCCCCCCCCTTCATTTCTTTCCAAAAGAGACACTTGCCTAATACAACAGTTTTGCCTCCATCAGGAGCACTGGCATTCTTGACATTTCATTTTGAATTACCAGGTCCTGGACATGTGGGGTTATGAGAAACGACTGCATTTCATGTCTTTTTTAAGAATGCTTCTAGCCCATAAGTATGCAAAATAAAAACACAAATCCCAAAGGCACACAAGGCAGCTCATGCTACTTCTTTTTTCCTTTTTAAACCTCAAGGCTTCTTAGCCAAGCTCACTTTTTTGAGTAATTTGCTTACCCTGTGGTTGCCAAACTATCCCAAAAAATTTTTAAAAACCAAACCCCTTTAAACTGGCTGCATAATCCAGGTTTGTTCTTCAAAAACTTAGGCTAAGACCACAAATCATTTCTGCAATGTTAACTTCTGCCTATCTTAATTAACAAGCGTTAAGAAAGGCAGTCAAACCTGAAAGCACCCCAGCCCACTTTATACATGTAAATAAATGGCTGCTTTTTCAAGAATGCTGCTCAACTCTCACAACTCAAGATCGCTTCAAGGAGCTTCGAGGCTTCACACCCCTGAAAAAAATCACCTTGTTTATCCCGGCCCCTGACCAGAGTCTCAAAAGGGAGAATGAAACATCCTCAAGTGGAGATGTGCTGCTCACAGCCTTTTTCGGACACTTTGAAATCATGAACCCTAAAGAAGAGTGTAGGGTGAAGTACCTGTAGAAAAGGCTTCCACCATGCCAGCATGGTGACTTCTCTGGCTAAAAGCAGAGCACTAACTGCAAGTGCGAAATACCATGAAATTTAAATGATCGTTCCCTACCCACAGTTCTCAAAGCACTTTACTGAAAGCAGTCAAGTTTCACAGCTTGGCCCAGTGAAAGAGGTAGGATAAAAATACCTTAAAGCAGGCTGCAAATGGATCACATACCCCCCTGACTTGTACCTAAGACAACCACACTTATTTCTACTTCCTGGGTAGTATTTAACTCTGTCCTTGCAATGGCAAAACCATAGCAGATTTTATTAGCAAGGGCTGTTTTTAGGCACAGCCCTGTACTAACATAACTGGGAACCTAACAAAGGAAGAAACAGATAACTCTAGAAGAAACAAATACCAATTGTATCATATTTGCCTCAACTAAATTAATTCCCTTAAAAATAACAATCAACTTTTCTGTTCCTGTAGCGTGTCTACAGGTCAATTAGTGGTATAGAAGGAAGGGATCCAAGTGAAAACAGACCTTGATTTAATGCATCTATTGCAATTCCATTTTTACCGGCTAAAACCAAAAATTTCAAATCGCCCAGCACACACAATTTCACTCAAAACCAAACCTCCCCAAACTGAAGAGCAAAGGGCCAATTTCTGTCAATTCAGCAGCAATCCTCCTTCAAGCGTTTCCATTTCACGTGGCGGGGCAATGGAGGATTTCTGGGGCTGGGGGAATGGATCTGGCTCCGGCCTGGAGAGCAGGGGAGAGGCCACGGACAGGAAGCACAAGTGGGGTTGAGGAGCTCACAGCAATAGGAAGTTACATTCTTGTCAAGTATCATTGCACCCAACCATTTCCTTTTTCTATTTACAGATACAGTCAAAAATTTCCATCTTCACAGACACCATTTTAAGTTCCAACAGTTCAGCAAAATTCATGAAAGAGCTCTGTGGTCGCTGATAAGATTGACCTGCTTAATAATTAAGAGCAATAATCTTCCTACAGCAATTAAGAGTGATAATCTTCCTACAGGAGCTGCCTTTTGCTGTTTGTGCATTAATCCAAGCCTTTTACTTTCTTTTTCATAATGAAAGTACAGGTCTGTAAGACAGCTAAGGCATAGATTTCCATGGCTGATCCAGGCCCATAGGAAACCTTTACACAAAGCTGTTAAGTACTAAGAATCCCCTCCACTTTTTTCCCTTGAAACAGAACAAAAGAAAGAGAGCATTAAGTAAAGAGGAAACTAAGAAAAAAATCTCACACTTAGGACTTAAAAAAAATAAAATCTGCTCTTAATCTATTTGTTTGGTCTGGACAACATACCTGATACCACCTGCCCTGAAAAGAAGCCATGGAAAAGTCAGTAAATTCATGTCTCAAAGCTGCAAAATCCAAGTCTGACACGAGAATGAAAAACATCAGCCTGGACTTTGCATTTTTTCTCTTTTGGGAATTTCAGCCCAAATCTTCAAAAGCTGAAGTATAATTTCTGAGCTTCAACCTTTTAAGCACAGTAATTTATCTACCTAGGACTATCATTCCTTGTTTAAGCCAACATATTGAAGATGGACAACGGAAACTGGAGCAATAGGGAAAACTGTACACGTTACCTACATAATAGTACTTTACCAGGCAGCTGGAAAAGCAAACACTATAGTATATTTAGATGCATCAGCAGTAAATTAATTTACAAACTGGTAAGGCACTGGGGAAGTTTCTCTTGAAGAATTAAATACACACACCTCTTTCAAAATCCTTTTACCAGCCATTTGCTTGAATAATACACCAAGACCAGCTTTCTCAGTGCTAGTTTTTCAAGTGAAACTGAAACATATCACTGTTACTGGTTGCCAGACTAACAAAAAAGCTTAATTCTTTAATGGATGAGACTTTCTGCAAGACTTTCTGAAGGATGTGCAAACTACCCAGAATGGAAACTACATACACTAGCTTCCTAAGATTATGTCATATTAGCCTATGAAAATACAATGCATAGATGAAATATAAAGAGCAAGGCTACACTTCACATAAAGGTACTTTGAGCATTCCAGTACAGGGTGAAGCTGTCCTATGGTAAAGCAAGGGAACAAGGCTGCTCTCCCACACTCCAGCAGCCACCAACAAATCTTAAGGAGGGAAAAGCTAAGTCACTAGAGCCAGACAGCAACAACGAAGCAGCAGCTTTGGCCCAAAATCAACATCTCTAGTCTCACAGGAGCACCACCCCTCCCAGTTGGCAAGTATTATATCCTCATAGTGCCTCTCCAAATGCTTTGCTGTCACTTCACAAGGCTTTTGGGACTGGTATAGTAACCAACTGGATGCATCTATGCCATTTTAGGGATGTGATGCATAGTAGTATTTATCAGATGGGGCAGGTATTTTCTCCAGAAAAAATATGAAACATTTTTTCCTCTGAGCAGTCCTTTAAAATTACAATAGTGACAACAGAATTTGAAGGCTACTTGTTGTTTGTTCCTGTTTTAACTGACAGCACTGTGCCTTTTCATTTTCATCTATGCAATTCAGCACTCCAGTTATATACACCGAACTCTTAAAGTAAAAGCTTTTATTTTCCAATTCCCCATACAAAACTCCCGTTATACTTCCCCTCCTGTAGGCAGGAAAAGACTGGAGGAATCCTTCACAGCATCAGATCATTTCCACTTTCTCACGTAAAGTCAGTAAACCCCATGGAGGTAGGACACCACCCAGACAGCCTGCCAAATTCCCCTGGCTGCCCCTTCTGAAAAAGAGCAGCTTACTGCGTTCGCCTATCTTCTGTCACTCAGCACTCTGGGTGGTGGTATGCAAAATGAAAAGACAGTTCTGTGATTTAGTGCTATTAATAAAAGGAAGCACTCTAATGGCATATTTGTGACCTACTCCTTAGTACTACTGTGTATTTATACTTTGTTAGATTACGTAAATGAAAAAAACACATGAAAAAATTATACCAGAAAATTCAAACTAGAAAAAAAAATCAAAAAAATTCGTATTACCAGCATTAGTAGTTACAACACTTACTGCAGAAATTATGTGGTCCTTACAAAACATCTGGGATCTGCTGAAGCCAATGCACAGCACATGCTCTGAGCCAATTTTTGACGTACAAAATGCTGCAACCTTCTGCTATTAAACAAAGCAGAACCATATGAAACACACCCTGTTTCACAGGTTTATTAACAAAATGTGTATGACCAAAAAAAAAAAACTCAGGTATGTTAGGAGCAGCACATCAACCCCTTGAGCTCCGATTTCCAGCAAGGGGCACCTTGAGCCTGTGAGTTCACATCTGCTTCCATCAGCAAGATAGCTGGTGGGGGAAGGAAGAAGAGGAAAAAAGAGCTGGAGGGGAAAAAACCAGCGGTACGTCAGCTTTTGATTATTTTGTATCAGTTTAAAAAAAAAGTACTTGCAATCAAGTACTATTATTAAGATTCCATTATTATTATTATTATTAAGATCCCCTAGATTCTGGCATTTCCTCCCTTATTTAAGAGCTAGGAAGCTAATCGAAGCTCACCAACCTGAAATCTTCACCTGTGAAGACTCAGTAACACTATTTTAAGTTTCCTAGCAAGCCTCAAAGCAAAGGTCGACTTCTACTGCAAGAAAGGGTGCACTGCTTCCGCATACTCCTCTGCACATTAATGTATCTGACATGGAGTTTCTTAAGCTGCCTGTGAGAGGAAAAGCTCCTCCAGACAGGACAAATATCTTCTCAGATCTCTCTGCACTATTTAACCAAGCTTGGCTGTGCGTCTCTTTACGCTCTTTCCTCTGCAAGATAACAACCAATTAAATGTCATAGTCTCATGTGGGAACCTGAAGGGCTTTTCGTGGGCTGAGGGGCAGCTGGGGTGGTCCCAGGGGCAAGACCGGCATAGAGCACACTGTCCTCTTACACGCACATTCAGAAGCATGGACACGTGTGACTTCAGCACGTGAAAAGCAAGCCCAGTGAGTGCATTCAACCTCCCTGGCCGCCCTTTCCACTCAAAAGGAAGCAACAAGGTTTTGTAAGGCAGATCTGTTTCAAAATGGGAGACTTGGCTTTTGACAGGAGCATGGCAAAACGAGGGAGTACAGAGGTATGACATGCTGCCCCAAACCACAGAGAACAGTAGGTAAGACATGGATTGACATCTACCACAAAATCATGTTTTTCACACCTCAACTTACCTTTAAAATTTCAGCAGATGGAGGGAAAATAAAAAAAAAAGTGTGAAATGTTCCAACCAAGTGTTATTATCCCAAATGCACACTCAGCAGGCCCTAACTTCCAACCCAGACCTTGCAACAAAGCCATGAGAGACATAAGGCAGCTTACAGTTCTCTCAAGTCCCAAATGTGCTTCCTCAGTTTGGGAACAACAGCAAAGGTCCTCATCCTGAAATCTGGAAGCGTGTGCACTTTATGGCTGTATGCTGCCCACCCCTCCCTGCACAGCAAACTTTTCATTTATTATTCCCAGAACAAACCAACCACCAAAACACAGCCCACTGCTTCGATGACCAGAAAGCATTAATAATTGCATTTATTTACAAGGAGGGGAAAAAAAAAATCCAAGCAAGACTGAAAGTATGGGGACCTGGGCAGGGTGTGTGTGTTTGTTTTAAAGCAACTACCCGATCTGTGGGATCGGCCACATTATCCCAGCAACACTGGGAACGTTCACAAAGGCCAGAAATGCCCCCTTTTCAAAAGGGCGGTTTAAATGCTGCAGAAACTGGGTCAGCAACAGGCCACAGAAATACCTAAGCAGGCAGCAGGCACCTCCTGGGTTGTAAGCAGCAGGCTTGCAGCAAAGGACTCGAATAAAAGACAGAACACACCAAGACAGAAATCAGACAATGGCTATTGAAGAAAGGCAGTTAATAGCGACAAAGCACGGAAAGCACGGGTCAAGGAGTCGGTCAAGTACAGGCCCTTCAACTCCCTACCCTCCTCCAGTTGCCAGGAATCAACATTTAGACACAAACCAGCAATACACATGGCATAGCGCTAGCAGGCAAGCACAAAAACTAAGCAAGCACATTAAATCTACAAAACAGTAAGGAGCTGCGAAACCTTCTAGGGTATTACATGGCTGCTCACTTCCCGAGGACAGCACAGTGCTTCTCCTTGCACTGCGCTGTGAAAAAACCCAACAGGACTTACACAACTTATGCTTCACACATTCATCATACTTGTGTTTGGGTCTTTACTGTTTCCATGTTTTATTGATTACTGCAGAGACCGTAATATTAAAATACCAAGCCACAACTTTGGTCAACAGGGCTCTAAAATTTGGCACAAAAATTATCAATTAGTCAAAATGTAAGAAAAGGCCTACAGTGTCACCAGTGAGGGCTGACTTCCAGACTGCTTTGCTCCCCAGCAGCTGACCGTACACGAGCGTGCAGTGGGACAATCGCTCACTTCCGCCAGCCAGAGCAGGGAGCCTTGATTCAGCTTTGCACGGACCCTTAAAATCATTTTACAGAAATGGACAGAGGTGGTGGTTTCACAAGGTGCAAGCACTTATGAATCAGTCACTCCCTCCTCTCATTTAACTTCCCTTTTGCTATCGTGCATTTTTCCTTTCGCCATTAAACTGCAACCCGCTGTTGTACCTTCTCAGTTTTGCCTACCACCTGAAATAAGCAAGCCTTCATTTCTCCTTTTTACCAGCATCTTTGTTCACTTTGCCTTTTTTCCACGGTCACACACGCCCCCCCCCNNNNCCCCCGCTCCGTCTTTAGTCATTTTTTTTCCTCTTGTTACAGTACTTTCCCCTGCCTCTCTGGCAATTACACCCTGTCCTTCCCCTGCTGCCAAATTCTAGCCCAGGCAGGTTCAGCATTGCATCTGAGCGGTTTCCGGCACTGCATTAGGCAAGATGTCTCACCAGCATCACGTGTAACTTGCCAGCTGCCCATTCTCTCTGCCCAGCCAGGCAACTGCACGGTTTCAGTAGCGTTTTGCCTTAAACAACATGCTGCTCCCAGCTTCAGTAAGAGGCAGCGGACTAAAGATGAGCCCCCTGTGCATATGAAGCAGTTCTCTCAGGCCTGTGCTACTCACCAAGAAAGGTCTGGTGGTTGCACGGGTGCCCTTTGCTTCTGCAGCAGGAAGCCCTGTGGTACCCAAGGTGCAGACTGCCAAGCCACAGCCTCTGTCCCCGAGCAACACAAACCAAGGCCGGTCTCTGAACCTCCATGAGAACCTGAGCAGACTGGGCAGGCCAGGCTTGCTGAACAAGTCAGAAACACTGGGGGTTTGCAGAAAGTTCCTGCAGCTTTACCTGTCGCCTTGCCCTCTGGGGCAAGGGGAAGCTGCATATAACAGGGGAAGCAGTGGAGGCAGGAGAACTTGGGGGATGCAAGCACTCCTTAGCCTGGGCCCCTAAACTAGGAAAACTGTCATTCCCTCTTCTCTGAAGGGCTGGGAACAAACAGACTGTTCCCAAGGGCCACTGAAAAACAGCCAAATTAAACTCCTTGACCATCCTCTGGTAAAACCTCTTTCTCTCTTGCTGCTGCAGGAGCTGGAGGTGACCAGCCTTCCAACATCTAAAGCTCTGTCCTGAAATTACTCCTCCCTCACTGCCAAGGTACCCAGGGAAGGAGCTTCCCCCAGCCTGGACCACATACTGCTGGTGGGGATGGATGCCACCTAGCACCAAGGGCCAGCTCCAGGTCACAGGGCAGGTGAACCTTGCCCATCTGATTTCCCTATGGCTGCTCTGTTGCTTTGGAACACTTTTTTTTTCCCCACGATTGGTGTGATCTGACCACCACCTGCTGACCCTGCTTTCAAACAACAGATGAGCACTGCATGGATGCCACAGTGGCACTGAAAGCATATGGGATACCACACAACACTAATTACTAGGCAACAATACTGCAAAATAGACCCACGACCTCACTGATGCTACTGGTTTTTGCATTTAGCCACGGCCTTACTGCCACCTCCTCCTCAGATTCATAGTCCCTCAGGATCTGGCTCCCCACCAGGGATTCACACCCATGGGGTCTGAAGCAACCTCTCTAGAGAGCGCTGTGTTGGGACAGGTCTCATGAGCCCAGACAGGACAAAAAGGGTCAAAACCAGCACACCATGTAGTTTGTTTTGAAGGGAACACTGCTGAGTACCCAGTCAGACAATGGGCACTTAACGAACAGAAAGAAAACTACCTCTCTTCCCCCCACATCCTGCAGCAAATCCCCCTGCCTCTCCTCCCAGAGGTTAAATATCAAGACTACTAGTGTAAGTATGATGCTTGGTGGCAATAGTTAATACTGATAGCATAACTACTCTGAAATGCTCAGGATTTGCAACAAGTGCAGGAACAAACCTACTAATGGCATTACTTCAGCCAGGAGCTGCTGCCCGATGCCCAGAGGGCACCAAAACCGTGGGTGTCCAGCCCTGTGGGTGATGACAGACAGTTGCCAGTAACTTCACTAGTAGAGTCCTAAGGTGAAAACACAAAGCTTTTTTATTTCAGATGCCTTCAATAATATGTGTTACATTGTTCTACTTTTCAAGTAGAGAGCTAGCACTTCACATAGTAATTTCTGCATTAACTCCTACAAAGGCAACCAGATCTTTCACAGCTTTTATTTTCTACCAAACATAACCACCTTTTTTGTTTTTTAATGAATCACTACAATTTATCCTCAAAGAAAATAAAACTACTGTATTGTAAGATAATCCAGTAAAATCCAGTCAGTTGTGCTTTCTGCCCCACAGCTCTCTCAGGACTCTTGTTCAACGACAACTGCTCACACCACAATGTACATGAAGATGAGTTTCAGACAGAGTGAAATGTACTCATAGACCCCACCTGTTTCTAAAACACCGGTCCTGTAACAGATGAGTAATTAACAGCTTTTAGGTACTGCAGCTCTGACAGAGCAACAAGGAGGTCTGAGAGCCTTAAAAAACAGCACATGTGTATTTTCAATTGCTTGTGTAAACTCCACCTCTTGTCCGAGGGAAAGCGATGGAGTTAAAAGGCGGCACAATACACAGGAACCTCAAGGCCTTGGACACCATTCAAAGGATCTTCCTTGCGAGTAATACAAAAACAAGCATGCATCTGTTTTCTTTCCACTCACCAATACTAAACACATCACACTGAGACTGCTGGCTTAGAGTCAAAGAGGTCTCCGAAGTCCCTCATTGTTCCAAGTGTAATCCCAACGGCAGCACAACACACCACAACACATGGACCGGTGTTCTAAACACCAGGAGGTGGCATTCAAGCACACGTGTATTCACGTGGCCCAATTTCAGTGTGATACATGACTGCTGAACCCACTACTGTTCTCACTGATAGGAAACAAATACCTACATCTCAAGGACTGCAAAGAATTGCCTCATCCCAACAAAGCCATGCACTGCCCACAGAGGGACTCTTTGGAAGCACGCACAGGGAAAAGAGCACCAGCAGGAAGCAGGATGCCAGGTGGCCCTTTTTTCAGCTTCATTTTGATAACCAGAAATCGCAGAAATAATTGGAGCAGTGTCATAGGAAAGGTCAAGCCCTCAGTAAGCCAAACTTAAAGTTAAGGATTAATGTTTGGATCCGCTGCTTGCCAAACACTGTAAACCCTGAAAGAAGTGTGCAGGAGCTGATAGCTGTACTTGCAGTGACTCAAAGCTGGTTTGCAGAGCTTCTGGAAATCTGAGAGGCTGTATAGCAATCCTGTTTTGGGCCCTCTCTTAGGATCCACAAGAGCTTTTCTAGCATATATACCATCTCTACCATACAGGCGACAGGGAGAGGCCCTACAGTAAATCAGGAGGGGAAACAGTGCTGAGAGAACACAGCAGCATTCAGGGGCACAGAAAATAACAAAGAAAGTAAAACAAGAGAGATTTTTAACTTCCCATTAGATCAGATATGAGCATCCACACAGGGTTAAAAAGAGAGCTGGGAAATTCCCACTCAGGAAATTATGTGCTACCGACAAGGCCAACAGTGGCAGAAGCTAAGATCAACAGATGATAAGCTGGTCATTTTGTAAAGCTGAGACTGCCTTTTTAATTCGTTAACTTCTTTTTTTTGAGACAGAGGTACAGAGATATGTGACAGTAGAATTATGCTTCAGTTTCTCACAGACAATTGCCAGGTCCCAGAGAGAAACATTAAAACAGCGAACAGCAATTTAAAAAAAAAAAAAAGGAAAGTAATATATAATGATTTATATATGCAAAAGAAATAGAGAGAACCTATGCCAGAACAATGCTGTCTTAAAGTCACTTCTTCTTCTTCATATATATCATTCAGGTTTCTGAATGTCTTACCAGGAATTTTGAAATGTGTCAAATTATTCTACTGAGATACGAGCACCTCCAAAGACCAGAGCAGCTTCAAATCTTAGAACTGCAAAGGAACTAAGGTATTTTGTAATGCAAGCTCAGCGACATTACTGTGTCACCACCGAAAGAACAGTTTCTAGGCATAAAAAAAAAAGTCAGCTGCTTTCTGCACTTCTCATGTTTCTGTACAGAGCATGCTGTCACAAACATTAACCAAACCTTTTCTTGCTCAGAAAGCCCAACTCCTAACTGAAACACACCAAAAACACAAAGTAGCATCAGCACGGCCTGCACTTCCAACAGCACTGATTGTGATACACCACCTTAACTTTCTCCTTTTTACTTCCAAGTCCTTTCAGCTTCTTCATGTGTCTTTATGAAGTTTTAAAGCAAAAGTTGGCTTTTATCAGGTAGTAACAAAACCCATCATTTTGCACTTCAAACATCTTAACTTTGACACCTGTGGAGTCCCAGTGTCCATACAGGCAAGATGGTAAACCCCTGACTGCAGCTCACTAGGTCCCACAACAGTATCTGGAAACAGACATGAGGCTATCTGAAAACTTCTCCAAAAATAAGAACAGAAGGCTACTTCGCACGCTGCTCTTTTAAAAGATTTTCCCTTCCTTCTCCTTTTCCTCATAGTTCTGATACAAAACAATTTCATCACAGTGATCATTTCTGATTGAGGAGTTCCCGTGTTTAAAGACTTACATAAATAAAGTCCGGTACCACAGAAGGCAAAGTCTGTTTTGTACACACACAAAAAAGTCCCGAGTTGTCCATGTCTAAATATAAGTTAAAAGTTACCAAGACAAAACCAAAACATAAACACAGCTTTATTTGTACACCACTTTGGGGGAGGAGGTGAAGAGGTGACTATTTCCACAGCCAGCTTTGCACTCTATCTTCCTTATCTGAGGTGGCAGCGTGGACATAACATAGAATGGTGGGCCCCCGAGAGGACAAGCAGACACCTAAATTATTCATACTGACCACGTGCATCTCCTAGGTGATTGGCTTATTTGATTAAAGCAAACTCTTCTACAAATATAAAGCAAATATTTGCAGTGAGTACTCAAAACTCCGCAACAGCTAACACACACTAGTCACAAAGGGGGAGTTGGTTGTCCTGCAATAACCACCACAAAGAAAAACTCTCTTCCCAAAGCAGCTACTGAGAAAGTTAATCTAAAATTATGTTTAAGACAATGTAACTAAGATTTTAAAAAATATTAATAAAAATTTACAACCAAGACTAAGCAGAAAGTGGTACAGATGAGCTATCTGCCTTCTTTTCTTGGCCATATTTTTCCTTAAGTTATTACAGCAAACACCAAAATTACCTAAAAGGCTCCTTCCCCTACTTGCCTACAAGTCATGCACTCAGAGCCATGGCCAAGGCAGGAGCGCAGCTTTTCCAAAGCACATTTCTTAGTCAAATAAAAATATGTGAGGCATCATAAGCTCGGTTTGTATAACCTTTTGAGTCTCTAGGAAGATGAGAGGCAGGTAACAGCATTGCCTATAACAATTTATTGCACCGCATCAGACAGATTTCAGGTAACTTTATACTCAGCTTATAAACATCAAGCCAGCATGCTGGGGTTGATGTTTCAGAAATGGACTGTCTTAAATTCCTCAAAGTGAGCAAGCTCTTTTGTTGTTTGGGTATGTTGTATTGTTTGTTGGGTTTTTTTCTATTCTGTCAAAATTTGCCAACCTGCAACAGATGAAAAATGATGATGCTAAATGCTTCTAGGGTTATTAATTTTCAGATGGCTAATGTTGGTCTATTAGTCTATATATCTATCATTTAACTGCATAATGGTAAAATTAAAATTGCTTCAAATTAAGTCCTCTTAAGGGCAACTAAGAAGCAGCTGTTAGGGAAATAATTTCTTGATAATAAATGTGTGTGCATATATATATAAATCTTTTGTGGCCCGCTGCCCATAAATCAGAAGGCTTAGTTTGAGATTAACACACATCAGAAATTCATTATTAGTGTATTAGAACTTTAAAGTAGAAGTGTAAGAAGAGAGCTTCTATTCTTAATTACTTATACATACTTACACAGTAAGTACCAAACGTATGGGCTAAGGGGACATTACATTTACAACAATTAGAACAAGGACAATCATGGCACAACGGCTGCTTGCTTTTCCTTCCCCCCCTTCTCTAAATACACAAAATGTGTCCTGACACCGCTTTTCAAACACAGGGCAGGTTAAGTTTAACAAGAAAAATGCCATGTTCCAGCACAGACTTGCAGAGCGCCGGCAGCATGCGGCTGCTTGGTATTAAGAGCTCACCCTCCCCATGTTTGCTGAGTGACTATACTAACAGCCTGTGCTACAGAGCTACATTTCTGTTCCTGCACAGCTTTGCAACCAGCACTGACACACAGAAAAGCAAATGAGACACCATGTGCCCTTGTCTCACCTGCTCAGATCAGGATTGTCCTAACTCTAAAGACCCTACATTCTGGCTGGACTCTATCTCAAAGCATAGGCTACAGGGGTTTGCCAAGAGCCTGAAAAAAAATTAAACCCACACACAGCAAGTGATGTATGTGTGTGTGCCCTTGCTCTCAACCTTCATGCAATGGCAGGCTGCATGATTCACCACGCCATCCACCCAAAAACCTATCAACTGCCTCCAAGGCTATCCATCACACTGGCGCAAATACTTCATCCTCCTCCTACTCCACAGCCACTGATTGACAAGGCATTAGTCTCAACATTCAACAAGATGCTCTCCCTCTCCTCAGCCACAAACCTTTGGGGACTAACCTGCTCATCTCACCAACAGTGAGCAGAGCAGCAGATTTGGCTGGGCTCCTCCTCAGCCTCTCCTGCACTTCAGTAGATAAAAGCAAGGAGTCAGCCTTGACACAAGTACCCCTTGCAGGTACACAACCTCCCACCCCAACAGCAAGCCAGAAGGCAGGTGAAAACAAGAAAAAGAGGGGACTGTGGAAAGAGCAGGAAGATGCCATGTGGTCCAGACCAGAGCCACACAGAGACAAAGGTATGCCATCCATGGAAGAGCCTGGGAGGAGTGCAGCAGGTGCCATCCCGCAGGTGAGCTGCGTTGCCAGGCATAGCTACGGTGTCGGGTCCAGCACCCATCCAGCACAGTGGGAAGAAGAGATCGAGAAGCACTTTTGTGTACATTTTCAGCTGCCACTGCCACAGAAAGCAAGAGGGAAACCGATCAGAGAATGATCATGGTTAAACATTAACCTGACAGAAATAAACCAATGAAGCACTTTTAAAGCAGGAGTTTTCTGACATGACTTGTAGGGCTGCAGAAGGCAGGGGACAGCACCAGGGTAGCAGAGGGTAGGACAACCTCTTGCAGTACAGAAACCACAAGCAACCCTTTCAGGCCCAGCCCAGACAGAAACTAGAAGGAAGATCTGCCATAAGGAGGTGTGCAAAAGATATACAGAACAGACAGAAAGCTGAGAAAGTGGGAAAAGAGCGAAGAAGTGAGAAAAGAAAGTGAAGAAGAAATTAACAGAAGAAAGATACAGGACACCAAATGTAAAGCTCTGTTTATTTGTCCATTTAAACAGGTGATCCATTATGTGTGAGAAAGCGTACTCCAGTAGCACACACCCACAAATTCAGCTTCTTCACATACACTAATCCTTGCACAAACAGCAACCTCACAGTCCCAGCTGGGAGGAGACTCCATCTGCTATTTTTACTAGTATAGGAACTGGGGTAAAGATAGCTTGTGTGGCTTTTCAAGGCAGCGTGAGCCATATGAAGGCAAAAGTGGCAATTCTCAGCTACCACACCGAGAGGGCCTTCATTTCTCTAAAATGAATTGTCACATGCAGATGAGAAAGTCCATTTTAGGTGAATATACAAGATTGAATTGCCAGTGATGCGACCATGGGCACCTTTCAGCCCAAAGGGCCCCACATCAGTGAGGGAACTACATATGTACATACCGGGTGAGATTTTTCAATTCAAACAGACAAGATTCTGACAATGAGTAGGATTGCAACAGCATAGCAAAGAGTAATTACATCTGACCACACATCACCTTTAAAATATCTCAGTTACGATCAGTTAGGACCTAAGCTGAGGGCAGGAGTTTGACAGCTCTTTGCCATTAACTCCTAGAGATCCTCAGCCTGGTGCAAACACAGCACAGCTGGCCTAGGCCGCTGCTCTCATTTCAGAAACATCTGCAAGCAACTTAGAAACAAGTAAATGGAGAGCAGACTCATTTGCTAGCACACAGCACCACCATGCAATGTCCCAGGACACCCTCCCCCCACCTCCAAAAAATCCACCAGCCAAAAACCAAATGAAACCCCACAGGAGTTTTTTATAACCTGTATCAGCAGACAACACAATTTTGCTAAAGGACCAATATTTTCAAAGAAGCAATGCACATGACAGCACTGCTCTCCCTAACAGCACTTAATACAAAGTTCAGGAAGGCAGAGTTCATCGGCGAATACATTACAACACATAAAACAGAGATAAAAGATGAAAGCAACAAGAGTTAAGCCCGCCATCCTAGATGGGTGAAGAGTAACACTGACACTTCCTACCAAAGTAATCTGTTTCTTCATCTACAGGAGATCCCTCAACTTTGGTGACCTAACAGTTTTCCCCAGTAAGCTTTTCTTTTATGCTAGCTTCACATTAACCTCTGTGTTCCCTACAGATATTTCCTTAGGGATTTTCACCCAGGCAGAACAGGTAGGTGGGTGCATCTCATTTCCACTCTTTTACTTCTAAGGATTACATAAAGTAAGTTTAATTTCTTTAGGCAGCCAGTAAAGCTTAAAATGAGTAGTCCCTTGGTGATTTGGTGACATTGTATGTAGGATACAACAGCACTGACTGATCAATTAAAAACAAAAGTTAACAAACATCAAGGTTCAGTGCTAGGCAGTGAAAACACCCATTCTGTGCATATTGGAGAAACTTGTTACTTTGTGCAAGTGCATTAATGGTGACTAAAAAGCTTTTTCCCAAAACAAATGCAGGGGTTTTTTTTCCCTTTTTTAATACACACATGGACTTTTGCTTCTTTTGTAAAAAAGATTTTTAAAGCTACTAAAAACTTAATAAAAGCAGCTTCTGCTATTACAAGTTCAGACCAAGCCGTATGTCCTAGGAAAAGTCTTCATGTAATTTTTCATATACTTTCAGGGGGCAAGCTTAATGACAATCTAAATGATTAATGGTACTCAATTCAATCTTAGGTTGAAAACAGTTTTAGGATGGTTCCTTTCCAATAGTTTGAACACTTACTGACACTCTCAAAACTAATTTTCAGCTTTGATTTTTGAAACTCTCAATGGATACTCAGTTTTTACTTTAATAGAGCTGTTTAAAAATTAAACACAACATAAAGCAATGGAGTTTTTTTATATTTATAAATTTCTTCAGAAAAAAAGTACCTGGTTAAGCCTCACTTGTTTCTCTACCTTTGTTTTCCTGGCTTAGCCGCCACCCAGGCTAGCACAGGTGTACCACCAGTCCCAGGCCATTACTTTCCAAGAACCAGACTGTGAGAAATTACGGCATCAAGACCACAGGGTTTGTTGAAGGGTGAGTCACCTCTTAAGTTTTTTAGCAATCCATGCTGGACTCAAGACTCCTCTGTGCCTCTTGACTGAAGATGAGATGAAGTTGCAGCTAGTAACAAATTGCCATGTATGACCTCACAGTGTGAAGCAGGGTCACTGTCCCCAAACACGCTGGATTTTTCCCAAAGCAAACGTTACAACAACATCTCTTAAGTATCCATTAAACCTCCAAGCAATTTTGCAGTCTGTGCACCTTAACTGCCTTTGTTGTCTCTCAGGCAACCAGCAAACTACTGCCTTGCTACATTTACCTTCCATTTTCTCTTTCACATCTGGGGCACTATTTCAAGGACACCAGAAAAATCACAGGATTAGGAGTAATCCCACAGGGCAGTCAGGAGAGGTCAAAGTGCTGTCTATCAGCTGTCACTCCCAGGGCTGCACTATCACCCCAGCAGGAACCCACCGGGAGCTGATAACATCTACCGCCCCAAGCACCTCCAGACTACAGGGTCAAACGCTCCCCTAGTGATCAAAGCCAAAGGTTCAACAGAAACGCTTGACCGAGCTAACTCCATCACAACACCAATTCTCCAAGCAGTTGATACCTATCTACCCCAAGCAAAGGATGCCCTGCCACAGGTAAAAGCTGGGAAGTGTCCTCTTACTCGCTAATTGTATACCATACTCCTATGGCTTTCTCTTCTTGTGGACTATTTATGCGCATCAGATATTCAAAGTACAGGCTCCACATCTTGAGTACAAGTGATTTAATCCGGCACAAATGTTCTTGAACATGTCAGCTCGGAAACAAGCCTCAAAGGCCTTTCTCCACAAGTCCTCAAAACCGAGGACTAAGCATGTCATAGAGGTGAAAATTAGTATTTTCTTTTGGTAGACCAATGTCTACTTCCTTGACGTGAAAAGCTAAAAATTTTGATAGCATCATTTGTGCACATCACCTAACAGCACTGTCCCTTTATCTGTGTCAGATTCCTGCATTTGCCACTGCCAACTGTGCTAAGAGAACAGTCAGAAGCATGAAGAAAGAAAAAAAAAAAAAAGAAACACAACAAAA
>VZTU01025480.1:0-10024 GCA_013400835.1 Zapornia atra | reverse complement strand
CACCCCCCCCCCCCCATTCTGTCAACACCCATCATTGACAAAGCTTCCTGAATTGAAGTTGTTCTGAAAGGCATCCTTTTACTTCTGACTTTCAAGTGTAAGAAACAGGGGTTTTTAAGGAAACTTGAAGATTTTGTAACAGGCTAGTACAAATTCATGGGGCTTTAATTCTGTCAAAGACTGTGTCCTGAAGCAGTACATCCAGCAACTCAAGTACCTACTGCCCAGCATTTCTTGTTTCAGAGTCTGATCAGGAGACACACAACAGTGGAAAGCAACCTGTGGTGGCATCTAAGGAATCAGAAAGGCAGAATTGTGGGCTGGAAATTAAGGAGTTGCTAATTTCCTCCTTCTTATTCAGGGCAGCTGCAAACTCACGGACCTCCAAATCAACCACTTCTGATTCACCTCCAAAATAGCTCTTTACAAAAATTGCTATTTTGACAATTTCTTTTTACCTCCATACAATCTTCTGCATTTGTTACAGAAATAATGAGACTAAATCGTATACTTGCCACAAAACCAGCAGCAAACCAAGAAGCCCACCCCAAATGGAAGATCTTGTAATGCAAGCACACAGGAAGTCAGTTAACAGACTGTTAATACTTCACTTTCTAATTTAATTTTTTTTTTATTAAAATGTAGGTAAGCAAACTCTCAAGAGAGCCCATTAACCTAGAATTAAAAACTCAATAAAGCAATGTTTTGGAAAGAGACTTGCCCCTTCACACCCCAAGATGCTGAACTCTCTTTACTTTCTTCAGCTCTGGGGAAAATTTTGAATTCTCTATCTCCATTAACTTCTGTTCATGCCACTACTTTAAGGTGCTTTTGCTCCTAGGAGCTTCACATCAAATTTCACTAGCTTTAGCTGATTTCCCTAGGGCGTGCTGGCAGACAATGAGATGCTGCAAGCTCTCAGGTTTTGCTGCTACAGGAAAAGGAAATCCCCATGATTTCACCATATAGTAATATAAACCAAGGGAACGCAAGGTACTCTGGAAAGAAACTAATAAATTCTAGTTGTTCTAACATACCTTTGCTAGGTCGTTTTTGCAGGGCCTAAGCTGTAACATTCCTTCAGTACACAGAGCAAACACAGATTGGCATTCACACACAACAGCAAACCAAAACAGTCTAAAAGATGCACACAAACTAGCGTCTGTTTAGGCAAGTTTCCTGAAGCATTTCAGTACAATAGAAGGATGTTTCCATTCATGCAAGTGAACCTTACAAACTTTACTTTCAGAATAGAAGTTCATTTTGGAAATGAGCAATTACTAGAAAAATCTTTAAGCTCCTGAATAACCAAAAAAAAAAGTAGTCAAGCCACTTTTTCCTATTTCCTGAGTCTCAAGAACTATTTATCTTTCAATAATATTTTTATTATTGCCATAGTAGCCAGTGACTCCATCCACCTCCTGAAAAAATAGGCACTTGGAGATTTTTTTTCTTTCCTAAACTACATCTCTGTTCCTACTAACAAAAATCCCAGAAACCACCTTGAGCCCAGCATTTGAGGCTGCTGTCTTCCAACTACCTCTCAATAAAGACAGCATGCTTCAGCACACAGTTAAACCTCTGCATCAAAACCCTAGCAGTCCCCAGCTGAAAATCATAGAAATTCAGAGCTCTTTTCACAAGGAGGGGGGGAAAAAAACCCCACATCCCCCATGCAGGTAGGAGAGTAGGTAAGCAGAAGCCATCAGGACCAGCTGTCAGAGGCAACAGTAATTCTCCCATCCTGTTTCTATACTGTCCTTGTCATCCCCATGGAGATCAGTCATGAGAGCCTTAATGTGATGCTGGGTTCAGTCAAGAAGGCACCTTACGGGGAAAAAAAAGAGGGGAAAAAGCCGTGCGAAGGAGCATTGCAATGCAGGACAGACCCATCATAACCATCACCTTCCTACCCCCAGGCTTGTCCTTTCTGCCAGCTCCCAGCAAGGCCTGTGTTTTATCAGATCTGTTCACTTCCAAACCCAAGCTAAGGGCAAAGGCAGGAGGATAAATGAGAAAAGCATTTCTGGCTAACTGCAGCCGTTGGAGCACGGTGGTGTTACACGTGTTTAGTTTAAGTCTTGTGATCTTTCTGGCTGGCACGGCACTGAAAGCTGTACCCACATTAACACATACCAAAGGAAGGAAGTGTTTCACTGGTAGATGTCCAAGCATTTTAATCTGGACGCTCAGAGGAAACAAAATGTGTATTTAAAAAATAATCTGTGATGTTATTTACCCAACCCTTCAAAACAGAGGAGGCCTGATATTAACAGAAACAGCAGAGCTGAGGCTACAGTTCTTAAAAGCTTTATTTTTTATCTGATTTCAAGAAATAAGGCAGGATATTTATTGTTCCACAGCAACATATTAATAAGACTTTGGCTTTAAATTTTCTTTACCTCCCTTCCCGCCTTGGTGCACATTAACACTCCAGGACTACTTATGTCCGCACATTTTGAAGTGGAAAATTTGTTCAAAGAATTTTATTATAAAACATTCAATAAAGCAGAATCAATAAACATGTAATTTTTTGTGTAAAAGCAATGAAGAGCAAATGGAGGTTACAGATAGAATAGGCAGAAGGAGATGCAAGAGGGCATTTCAGTCTCGCATACGCTGCGTGCTAATTTCTGGGTTTGCTAACAAATTAGTAGTAACATCAACTGAGCAAATCATAAGCAAAAGTACTGAAAATCTATTCAATATGCAGCAGGAAAAAAATATGATTTTTAGTAGTCTGCCCAATTGCATTTCAGTGTTTCCTAAAGAAAAAAAACCAAAATTATCTTCGATGGTCTTGTTTTGTCTGAGTTTTACTTACCTTTGCTCTTGTGGATGCTCTTCCACATCCTCCTCTGAATCAGCCTGATAAAGAGAGAAAACACCATGTAAGAATCTCAGAACTGCAATGGGGTGCACGGGACATACGTACCATTTTTAACTCCTCTGAAGATGGACTCTCATATGACTTCCTTGCAAAACAAACTCAGAAATCTAAAATTCATGCAGCAATTCCTTTATGGCTCAAAAGGTGGATGCTGTCCATCCCATTTGAGGATTCAGCTCATTTTCCCAAGCTAAATGGTGACTTCACATGGCTACACCATTCTTTTTTTCAAAGTGTCAATTGAACAGACTTGTTTTCCATTTATACAGATGCATCTATAAAAAATTCTGCTCACACATACCATTTGAATCTAAACCCAACAATTATCCTCAAACTGCCAGAAGACTATTTCCTCCACCTTCAAATTATCTGTCCCCATCAGTAAATTTCATTAGCTAGTCCCTGAGAAAAAAGGATGCAGAACAACTTAAAATTCAGGTCACGTGGTAATACGCCAAGAAAAGTCAAGGTACCACGTCCCAGCAGGGGACTGCGAGATCCCAAGTCTCAGCATCATGTACAAAAATCAGAGAAAATAGAAGCTTTCAGGACAACAGCTTAGCTCAGTAGCTGGGCTAAGGTAATTTTTGAGACATGCAGCTAACAAACTGTGCCAGCTTGCAGTTCACAACTAACCGCTCTAAGCTGTCTACAGGAATGAACTCAAGCGTTGGTTCAGTGAGCTCCCTGCAGGAAATCCATTTAAAACAAGCAGGTAGCTGCTCTGAACCAGCCAAGATCTCCAGGAAAGCTTTAGGTACAACTCAAAATGGGGCATATTACAGCCACCCAACCTGCGCTGATGAAACCGGGGCAACTTTAGGGAGATTAACATTTTTCAGGAAGGGGTCACAGTTATCCTGCCAGGCACAGCTAGCTGTTAAGTTCTTCCAGCTACTGATTCTGCACGTGATGGTTCCACAAGACACAGACCTCAGCAGTAAGATGGTAGGAAAAATCCCACCACCAAACTCTTGTAAAATTAAAAGACCCCTCCTACACATTTTCCACGTAAGCGCATCACAAAACAGGCCCCAAGTTACCAGCTCTGACTCTAGCTTTTATTTTCACATTCTGGAAAACCAACAAAAACCCAAATCACCTGCACAAACACTGAGCTTCTTTCTGCAAGCTTCAGATGCTTAAGCAGACAAGACAGCCCTACTCATCTACTGAACAGGACAGACATCAGGATTTCTGAAGACCTGAGTCTCATGAAGGGGGAAAAAAAGTGATAACCACACTAATGCAGCAAATACGGTTAATATTATTAATGATTAACAACACTGTGGCTAAAATAACAACATTAAGGCTAATGTTATTACAGATCTTGCCAAAAGCTACCAGATGCATCTAAACATCAACCTTTCACCACAAGCGGCTCATCCAACAGACGCATCACAGCCTTCACCACAGCGTAACCAAATCCGTAACAAGACTGACAGGGAAGTGCAAGTTAATTTGATGACTATGAAGATCTTTCTGTGTGTCTGCCCTTAAAGGGAGGTTGGAAACACGGTAATTGTACACGAACTGCAACATCAGCACATGCCTATCTACAGGTCCTAGAACTTGGCCCTCATAAAGTGCTGGTCGTGTCCTCTAACAATTGAGCTAAGCCTTGCTGTTGCGCTCTCCCAATACAGCACAACACAAACCCATCATCTATTTTCCAGTTTCTCCAAACCGCTCTTTGTTCTTCTGAGACCCCAGTATGCTACCAAGCAGAATCAGAGGACTCCTCATCCATCTCCTCCAGAAACAGCTTCTCTGCCACAAAGGGGCTGGCAAGACTTCCTCATTTTAAATGGCTTAACTCCTCCTTTAAACGGCTTAACATCTGCCAGGCATTAGAAACCTGGGACTGCCTCATTATGTGGTGCTCCCCCTCAACACTAGCTATCCTACCATGTCTCCTCTTCATTTTTTCCACAAGCAACAATGAAGAAAACCTTCCCAACCTACAGCACAGCCACAGCATAAAATCTCAAATGTGGGAGAAAAAAAAAAGGTATTTAAAAAATCACTCCCAACTCTGAGCACGCACACAGAGCCCCCTGTTCAGCTTTCTCCTAACTTCTCTCCACTGTATGCCACAGGTTACATGTATACTTACACTGAGGATTAAGAAAACCACCAATAAACCCACCAAAAAACCCCACCAAACCAAGCTTTCTCAAACTACCCTGTCACCAGACTAGTAGTACAGGGGGATGGGAGGAAGGGAAGAACTCCTGAAACCAGAATGCAGGTCCTAGGAGCCTATCTGTGATGGAAAAAAAAAATACCCTTCCTCCAACCTTCATTCTGAATATGGGCAGGTGCTTATCTTGAGCTAGAACACCCCTGAAAGCACCCCTCTCATGTCACACAAGTCATGAGAGCCTGGGCTGACAGCTTCTGCGTAATCTGCACAGCCAACCACCCCCAAGTCCTATCAGTGCCATCCAGAAGTTCATCTGAGAGGCTGGAGGAGCCTTTTAACAGCCCAAAGAGGAACACAATTCCCACCCCAAGTCTGTCTCAGGCTTTCACACAAATTGTGTGCCTTCATACAAGCCCTGCTTTGAAGTAGGCGACTCTGTACATTCAATTTGTGCATAGCTGATGGGATGCGCCCCTGCTAATGACACGCTGCAGTGCCGCATATCTTGGATGCATATGTAAGATCAAGGTCTTCATCAGCTTTCGAAATCAGCAGAACAATTAACCTTATTAGCCCCTGAGCTGCACTAAGGAACAGGGACTGAAGACAAGTCACTACTGCATGGGAAAAGAAAAAAAAAGTGATAAAATAATCTTTCAGAACCAAGCAGCAGCTCTAAAGTGAAAACCCAGGCAGCAGCCCTGTATTTGCCTGGTGTCCGTAACCAACAATGATACAGCAAATATCATGGCTCTTTCTCCAAAAGTCAAGCACCTAAAACATTATCACAGTGATCTGAAATAAACAGTCACTGTAATCTCCCAACTATCTGCAAGCAAACTGAAACGTACACAAGGGGCTCCTCCAACGAAACATCTTGCTCATCTCCCACATGCAACATGCAGGAGCAACAGAAAACTTGACACATCAGCCAGACATGGCATGGACAGACAAAAAGTGTTTGGTATATGTTGCCTTTGATGATTTATTGTTCTTTTCAGTCATGATAGTAAGACCAAGAACTTCACCTTCACTATTTGATTTTATAGTTCCTCCCTCAAAACTGGAGAGGCTGAAAGTGTCAAACACCCTGCTCTGCAGGTGTCCAGCCTGCCTGCCACTCGTTGCCTTCGGGTGCTCACAGCAGTCACCAAAGTGGATTCTGACAGACAGAAACATGCAACCATGACTCTCCAATACTTCTTTTAAGAGATGTCCACCATGAGCAACAAATGGCGTTTGTGCTTCTCCTTTCATACACTCGTGGCTGTGCAGACAGCAGGCCTGATACCCTTACTGTGCATCTCCTTGGGCTCTTTCACCTCCTCTTCAGAACAAAAAGTAACTGCCTTTCAGCTTTGGACTGAAGTGCTCCAACACAGCTTTTTACACTTGGAGCTTTGTCAGCCTTTAATGGTGAAGGGCTTCGATGTCAAGTCCTACACAAAGGAGCTTTTCTCCCAAGCATTTTAGTTAAGTATGTATTAACAAGTTACAAACAAACAAGCAAAACCACGAAATTATAAAGAGTCTCAATAAAAACCACAAGAGCAGTGATCAAGCCTCTCAGACTTGAGATTTTCCACGTCAAAATCCCACTGCTTTTCCATGTATCTCCCAACCATCAGGGCAGGCAAGACTTTACATTTTTCCACGTTAACGAAAAAGGGTGGGAATAAAAACAAAACCAGATATCCAGCCATGCAACTCAGGGACTTTAAAAGGAGGTGAGGGCAAGGAAGAGGGAAGCAAGGTGGGAGCTCTGTGGCTACCCCACACTTCACCTTCAATAAGAAAGAGCAACTAGGCACAAGGGAATACAGATACCACATCTAACTGGGAACCCCAGCTCATCTCAAAAGCAAAGAGAGCCCACGATGAAACATTAAAATGCTGGAGGAAGCTGCAGACCAATGGAAAACCATCAGCACACTAGATGCAGCCAGCTCCTCCTCAGCTCCAGCACACAAGCCCACACACACCCTCACCAACCGCAATGCTCCGGGCACCCTTCAGGCTCAGCTGCAGAGCAAGAGCAGGAGGCGAGCCATCCCCGAACGGCTCTGCAGGCTTCAGAGGAAGCTGAAATCTAAAGATCATGAGAATGAGGGGAGGAGAAAAAAAAAAGCCCACAAAAAAAAAAAGCACAAGCACATGTAAGAGGGAAGCTGGGAGGGGGCATGCGAGAAGCATGAACAATGAAAGGGAAGCAAGAGGAAACAGAAGGTAGAACGACGACCAACCGGGGTGGAGGCGTGGGGGCCCTGGGCGGCTGCGCTCCAGCATGCAAATTCATGCAGCTCCCGTAGACAAAGCGATGCTGTCAGAGGCCTAGAAAGCAACTACAAATATCAAAATGCTTTGTGGTCCCATTCCCCCGCTTCGTAGCACAACGTCTTTATTTGTGATGTGCTCTTGGAACAAAAGCACACGTGGGCAAAGCTGGTGGCTGAATGAGCTACTGACCCGTCCAACTTTCATCCTCAAATTCTGCAGGAAGCAAGGAATGCTGAAAACTGCTCTGTCACAGGCAGCTGATGATGCATGGAAAATAAGATAATAGTGCAAAGCCATGACAGAAAGGGAAAAGCATCCATCAGACAGCACTGGTAATCTGCCAGAAGCAGGCAAAATAGGCTGGGCAGACAGGGCAACCTAGTCCATAGTCGTGCTCAGAGCCCACACCACGCAGACAGGAGGAAGGTGCTCTGGGTGAGGAGCATGCACAGTCCCTTCCCTGGATTTTTCACTTCTGCATGCAAAGTCCTCCTCCTCCTGTGCTGCACTCCCACCTTGCCCTCCTCCAAAAATGAACAGGAAGAACCAGATCGAGGAACCAGCACACTTCCCGTTCCCAAAGTCTTCCCCAAGACTTATCTTTAAATACGTCAATGAAGAAGCCTTGGGATATTCCCTATCAAACAATGTTTATTATCTGCTCAAAAGGGAAGTTCTTCCTCTTACTAGACCCTTACATCACCATTGCTGTGCTACATGAACACCAGGCAACAACCCTCTGTGAGGGTTTAAGTGAGAATGGCTGCTCTTGCAAGGAAGAAACCATGGACGATGTCCTCATAGTAGTAAATCATAGACCATTTTTTTAGTGGAGTGCAGAGACCAATGAGCAATAATAAACCTCTTCCAAGTTCAAGCATCCCTCTAACAACAAATGGGCAATCAGCTGTTAACAGATGAAGCACTTCCCGAATCTCTGGAACTAATGCTGGCACCCTCACAAACGCCCCTCACCAACTCAGACTGGTCATCCAGCAGGGCGATGCTGCTGGACTGCCTTGCAGGGTGGGTAACCCTGGACTCCTTGGGCACATAGAGAACAGCCATGACCAGCCATTGCAGAGCAATGCTACCACTCTACAGGAGCAGTGTTGGAAGGGTCCCTCACCACATCCCGAGGGACAGAGGGAGGTCTTCTTTCTGCCTCCTTCTAACAACTTTAAGAGTTGGCTTCAAACTTGGCCACAGCCCTTAAGCCCGCGAGGTGCTAAGTAAAGCCCAAGCCTGCAAAGAAACAAGATTCGGGCATCAGGGTTGGGCCTGGAACCAAGCTTTGGTCTTAAAACTGGTTTCAGGAGCTCAGGCCCTCCTGCTTCAGCTTGAGCAGTCACTGACGCATGAGATGCTGCTGCAGTCCCCAGGCTCAGAGAGGAAAGCCATGCAAAACAGTCGCTGCACCACTACTGCTCAGGGACTGGTTCATCTGGCTTTTGATGTTCATCTTTTATTTCAATGAGCCAATCACAATTTTCACTTCTTGCTCTGTCGTAACTGAAACTAGAAGACCTGTTTTCTTCCCTGCATACCTAACACAGCGTCTACAGAAACGACAGAGGAGCAGCAGCCTCAGCTTTGCCTTTCACTGCTGCAGGGACTCAGCAGGACCATATGCTCCACCACACCAAGTTCAAGAGCCACTCATGCCTGGTTTTGCTTCAGTCACGCTGGAGCTTTTTATGAGGATGCTCAAGAACAAAGTGTTTTCCAAGAGGACCTAATCTCCTCAGGAAGTAAACATCACGTCATCATCACTCAATTGGAGCCTTGCAACAAGGAGCAACTATAAACGACTGCATTACACTGTTCTACATCTAATGCATCTTAATGTCTTCAAGGTACAGACTGTGCAAGCAAAAGGCCAAACACCTTAAGCATCCCTAGGCACAGAGACATGGTACCTTCCCTCAGCTACTACCACATCTGCACTAAACAAATTCTGAACAGTGTAACTTTTATTTTTTTAAGTATGCATATAAACAATAGCTTTCACAGCACTATGGTACAAAATGCTGGGCCCTGGTAAGCAGCATCAATCGCTAGCTAGCTGAGAAGTAACACTTCTGCTGCTTTTCCCCTGCGTTAATGTGCATCAACGGTTGAGCACAAACCAGAATGATATAACGGCTTAAGAGAGATAAATTACTCTCTTTTCTCTCTCACATAAGACGACATCCCTAAGGACTGCTTCTTCCCATTTACAAGCCTGGTGCCTTGAAGTCTAGGAAGGCCCAGTTCAACATATGGCAGAGTCCATCAGCGCAAGTAAAATGACTGCCTCGAATGCCATAAACTCCAGACCCCGCTGCCAGCACTCCCCTCGCTTACCAGCCCAGCCAAGGCTCCTCTTCCCGCACAGAAGGGAACAAGCCATGTTACCACCCAACAGAAGCAGCTAAACAAAACGAAAACACACTACAACGAGACAACATCATAAATGATGTGTCATTTGAGGGGTAAAAATAGCTTCACCTGGGCAGGTCCGAGATGTAAATATATACAGACTCATTCCATGCGCCGGCAGTACTTACCGTGCTCAAATACGTTAATTTAAAAAAAAAAAAAGAAGATAGAAAAGGAAAGTGGGGAAATAAAAAAAACAAACCAGAAAAAAACAAAGCTGGAAAAGCCTACAGTGCCGGTGGCAGCCCCGGCAGCGGCGAGGCGCGGGCAGAGGAAAGCCTCGGGGACGG
>VZTU01025479.1:58151-89042 GCA_013400835.1 Zapornia atra | reverse complement strand
AAGCTCTTCCGCCCGCCCGGAAGCGTCCGTGGGGGCTGGCGGCCATGGCTGACGAAGAGGAGGATGCGCCGGTGAGTAGCGGTCGAGAGCGCTGGACCGAGCGCTCCGGTCACGTCCCCACTGCAACCGGGCAGCCCTTGGGTGCCGCGGGGAGGGAGGCGGCCTCGCCCCGAGCCGCGGCTGGGCCGGGGGGGGTAGCGNCTGGGCAGGGGAGGGTAGCGGGAAGGGAGTCCCGCCGCCCCGGGCGCTGACGGCGGCCTCCCCTCCACTGTGCCCGTCTAGTTTGAAGAAGACGCTGAAGACGCCGGCGGGGGCCTGGACGGCGGGCAAGGCAAGAGGAAGAGGCTGTTCTCCAAAGAACGTGAGTCGAGCCGGGCCAGAAAGCACTGCCCAGCGCTGGCGGGCCGCTCGCCGCAGGGCTCCCCGCGGCTCTTGAAGGGCAGGGAAAATGTTGAGGCAGCTGTGGAGCGCCAGCGCTTAAAACCAATGGCTTTCATCTGGTGCCCTGGCTATGAGAGCACAAAGCTGTTGTGTAGACCCCCCAAAAGATAGCTGCCAGTGTATCTTCTGAACCTAACTTTGCCTAAAGTCAGCCGTGCTGTCAGTCTGTGGTCAGTGTTTGGTAGCTAAGCACATAAGTCTGTCATCATGTACACTATTGTGCATATACAGCACTAGACCTCTTGTTGGCTTCTGACTACTCCCTTCTGTCCCCTGTGTTTGCCCAAGAATTGTCCTGTCCAACAGACAAGCATGCCATCTTGGCACATGATGCATGACCACACAGGCTGGCGAGCTCTTATCTAGGTGCATGCTGCTGACAGCGCTGAATGGGTGGAAGGACCCTCACACTGACTGACTGTTTCTTTCCACAGTAAGATGCATGATGTATGGATTCGGGGATGACCAGAACCCTTACACAGAATCAGTGGACATTCTGGAGGACCTGGTAATAGAGTTTATCACAGAAATGGTAAGTCAACTCTAGGCAGCATGGTCAGAATATCCTTGTGAAGACTTCGGTCTTCTGAAGGCTAACACCTCTGATTCAAGTACTGCATTATCCCAGACCCAAAATTCTGATGGTCATAGGACAAAGCTAAACTTAACTTTTACTCTTCCAAGATAAAGGCAAAATCCATCCATCTTGGTCCACATAGCTGTAGAACAGCATCTGAAGTCCTTAAGTAGCAGTTACGTTAGTATTGGTGATGGGGCAATACGCGGCTGACTTTGGGGCTCACTGTGACATCGCTGTATGTGCAGCTGACAGGGCAAGGCTCAGCTTTGAAAGACTCTCGACTTTTTGTGTACTCCTCATGTCTTTACATGTATGGGAACGTAGTTCTGCACTACAAAGGAAATGCAAGCTTCTAGGGCCTGAAACCATCGCTCTTCCAGGCACTGGGGTATTTGAAAGTTTTACAGTATTTTTTTGAACAAGTTATTCACACTGTTTTGGGTCCCCTTCCTTTGCAAAGGTTGGCCTTGCCTCATCAGAACACTCTCAACTGCCTTGTGATGCAGGTACTTCACATTGTTTCTGAGTGCTGCCCAATGGTGCTGTTCTTCAAGTGCTCTGCAGGCTGTGTGTCCTGCGAGTGAGCCGGTTTTAGTTTTGATATGCTGTTGCTATTACATGTATACAGTGGTACGTGCTGGGTGTGACAGGCACCTGGGGAGAGCAGAGCAGTGGCAGGCACCTGGGTTACAGGGGAGTTCTCTTGTGCCTAGACCCTGTGAGTGCTTTTTTTTTTTTTAATTATAAAATGTCAGGAAATAAAATGGAATCGAGAGCTTAAAAGAAATCAGGAGGCAAAGGACACCTCCTGACTTTCCTCTTTTCATCCAACAGACACACAAGGCCATGTCAATTGGGCGGCAGGGTCGTGTACAGGTGGAGGACATTGTCTTTCTAATCCGCAAGGACCCCCGGAAGTTTGCCAGAGTGAAAGACCTCCTAACTATGAACGAAGAGCTGAAACGAGCCAGAAAAGCCTTCGACGAAGCCAACTACGGATCTTGATCCTGTGCACAGGCTGCATTAGGGTGTTGTTTGGGCACCTGCTGCCCAAAAGGAAGGGATGTCATGTGCGGTGTTTGGAGGGGTTGTTCAGGATGGAGACCACTGCTGGGAGGTCTGCCCTCACTCCTAGCCTTTTCTGAGAAGTATGCAAGCAGCTGAAGGCTAGCTGAGCATATGTGGTGGACTTAGGAATTTTTATGCCACTTCCCAGAATCTCAGAGAGGAGCTGTACAAGTTTCTTTCTCATGGCAGGAAATTGAAGTAGGACTGTGTTGAATTGTGTGTCTAGAGGGCTAATGCTGGGTGATTTCCTGCAACTGTTTCAGCTACCCCAGGGTAGTCCTGTAACAGGAAAGTAGAAAAATGGATCTCAGTTAACTGGACACAGGCTTCAATGCCAAACTGCTACAGAAGTTCTGCTCTTTGCTATGTATAAGCTCTCTGAATAAACCATTTTAAGCTTATGCCTACTTCTCACAACTAAACTTAGAGCAGTTAATTAAGGTGCATAACGTGACGCTATTAGCACTTTTTGAAATTGTTTTAAATTGGTGTAGAAACTGAAGTTAACCTATTCCAGATTTACTTGTACTTACAGCCTTTCCTTACTCCTGCTCAGCAGGTGCTCTACATTACAGCAGATCCCTATTTTTCATTGAGACAGGTTGGGGTTTTTGTAATATTTCTGGTGCTCCTGATCTCAGGACTCAGTTACAAGCAAGAACCTGGCAGAAAGCACTAACCCCAGGGGCTCATTCTAACATCATTTCTTTAATACGTGTCAGAGTCACTCTGCCTTACGTTGCCAAACAGGCAGGACCTACACTTAAGATTAAAAAGACTTCAGGACAGTGAGAAACACATTCCCCAGTCAGGAGTTTGCTGCTGCCAGCCACAGCTGCACTTTCTGGCAGGGCTCAGAGGCAGCAGGTCCAGCCAGCTCCTCATCTGAAACAAGGATGGCAAGTGCTGAACAGCAACAGTACTGCAAACTGAGGCCATCCCCTACATAGGCAGCACAGAGGGGAGGATATATGGCAGCTTCCTTGGAAAAGTGGCAGCAGCTCTCTTGCCCTAAGCAGCAGCTAGTGATCAGCTGCAGCCTTCTGCTGTGGCTAGCAACACTGTACTGTGGATCTGACAGTGACACTTAATGTGTGGTCAGGCAACAGAGAAGGAACACAGAGTAAGGGCAACTCAGAGTCACTGTTCCTGGACACGGCTAAGGAAAAGATTCACCTGTTAGGCACACCTTCCCAGGAAACAAACCAAACAACCCTGGTTTACAAAAAACACATTGCAAACTTTGTAATGGACTTGACCCTTTTTCTCTGGGCGAGTCCAGGTTCAGACACCCATTGCTGCAAAAATAGAATCAATATCCATGTTCTCAGTAGCTTCTTTCCATGCAGGGCCAGGGCTTCCTCCAAGCAGCAGCCACTGAGGGGTCCCTGCTGTGCCTTGTTTAGCACAGCCTGTATCAGCACTGCAGCATCCTTCCCAACTCCGAGGCCCATCCTGGCAAGCTGGGAGGACGAGTGAAGCACTGTTCTCACACCCCCCCAAAAGCTGAGAAGGGTTTTGCTGAACGCTCTTCAGAGTTCTCTTCAAGCACGTGGATGATCCGATCCTCCTGCGACGGAGCCGTGCCCGGAGGTAGCGCCGCTTCGGCCAGCGTGCGCCTTGTGCCCCACACAGGAGGTATTTACGGACAGATGTTTTGACACAGCAGAGTTTCTTCTTCAAGCTTAAGGGGAGGAAGGCACACAAAAGATAACTTTATCAGCTGCTGAAGTCTCAGCTCACCTGGGGTTTGGAGAGATTTGGTTATTAGCCTTCTCTAACATTTTTCTTGTCATACAAAGGAGATAAAACAGCACCTTGTACAGTAGTGGCCAGGGTGTTCTGAAGAAAGACGGCACCTCCTGCATCATATAATCCTTACCTTTACACATGCACACGATTTAAGTAGCATTTTCATCCTCCCTCAAGCACTTATGCATTTGTTAGCCTTTCAAAATCCTTTCAGAAAGTACTAAAGCCAAACAGAACATTCAAGTCAGAGTATGCTGTAACCTGTACTAGTGACCCTGTTTGAGTTTAAAGACTGGGTTAGACCACTGCACTTCTCTACCCTATTACACATAATAGTAAAATCCAATGTGTCAGATCCAGAAACATCCCCCCCCATAAGATGTTACCTGCATCCCTGAGCCTCCACGTGGTGCAACCGGTTGCTTTTCAACAACTTGCTTCGCAGGAAATAAGCTTCTGATCTGAATTTGTTGCCTTTGCACCACAGAATCGCTTTTCTGAGTGCCTCTGACAGCTCCCCAAATGACATAGCTGTTTGGACCATCTGTACAAGAGATCCGGCGCGCTGCGCCTTCGCTACACGAGAGGAGAGTGATGCTGACTTTGCTGTCAGAGGTGTGGGTACAACACGTACACCCTGAAACAAAACATAACAGAAAGAGTCTTTTAAAAGCATGATATGCCTGATCCTCTCTGCCAGGAGGAGCAGATACTGAGGGTTTCCTGAGAACATTATTTCCTAAGGAGAAAGTGGAAGAGCAGTCTTGTCTTGTGGAATACAAAAGGAAGAGGCAAATAATTCCTGTCTACCACTAACTTGCTCTCTGGTCATTTCACTTGACATACCAACAAATGCTCAAATCCTTAAGTTGATAGTAGTGATTTTCAGTGCAAAGCTTCCATGCTAGCTTGGCTTGTCAGACAAGCAAAAATAAGGTAGGGAATGGGGACACTTTCCATCAGGGCTATAATCTTTTGACTATTGGGGTCTTTAAAAAAATGGTAGCATACAAACCTCTTGTATTGGAAGTCTGGATGGTCTAAGTAAGCTCCTCACATCAAACCCCGGGTGCTTCCCTAGAAAGAGAAGAGAGTTCCTGTTACGAAATAAAGACAGTTCGGAGTCTCTGCACAGAGACTCCACAGTGCTCCGCCCTGCTGAGCTCTCACATCTGCTGTCTCAGCAGGCTCACACCTGTATTCAACATTTCTGGGCAAACTTAAGGGGACTAGGCTCATCTCACATGGCAGCTCGGACGGGTGAAGAGGGTGCATGGAGATCTTAATGGGTAAAAGCTTCCCATAAACACCCGGATGCCTACAGTCACTGGCCATAGCCCTGACTGCAGAAGACTTAGGCACAGCCCAGTAGCAGCAAGCACAGGACACCTGCACAACCTTGTCTACTCCTGTACGGACTGCAGACACCGCTCTTAACTTCATTCACTGTCCTTGGGCCCCATCTATGCAGAAGCAGGAAAATACAGCTACCTGTTCATAGGACCTGTATCCTACATTTACTGCCCACTTCTCTCCAGGCTGTTACCACGTTACAAAACAAAACAAACCCAAACCGAAAAACCAACCTCAGAAAACTGGCAATATCCACAGCTTTAAAAAGGCAGGGGTACATGCAGTATTATCCTCCTCTACCAAAGACAGCAGTTTGCCACTAGAACCACGCTGTGTGGGTAGCAGAAGTGTTTGGCTCTGCTGAGCAGAAACTGCAGTCTCCGAGATGTCAGAAAGCAGGAGCACTGTGGCACAGGGCTTTACCTCTGCTGGCTCTGGTGGCCAGCACTGGCTGTCCGATGTCCGCAGGGCGTGGGATGCTACAGTTTCTCACAGAACTCTTGCAGGTCCCAAGACTTCCCTTCTTCCCAACCTCTGATGCTGTCTCTGGCATTGCTGGGAAGAACTTCTTCAGCCAGCTGGCAGGTTTTTTTGCTGTAAGCATTCTAGCCTTTTGCTTCTTCACCTCAGAAGAAATGTGAACTCCGAGGAAGTTACTGATATCAGAAGGGAAGTCAAACCCCGTGATGTAAGGCATCTGTTGGGTCTCAGACACCAGATGCAATGATGCTGACAACGTGCTGTACAAGGACACGAGGCTCTGCAGTACACACCTGTACTGAATCCTGAAGAGAGGAGACAGAAAGGGATGGAGTCTTCTCTTGCAAAACCATGTGGTCCCTGAACAGCTGCCTTCAGCTCAAAAGAGCCGGTAGAAGGGATTCCAAGCTGCCCTTTCCCTGTTCCCCCTCACTGCAAGCTTAGCTTTTTGCACTCCCTCACCAGGCTTCCTTTAATGTTAGTCTGTGCTTTAAGGAACTGTTAAAGAGCAAAATGTAGGAGTGACTTGACTCCTGATGAGAAGCCCTTCTACTTTCCTAGAGCTCTGCTGAGTGCCACAGGTGGGATTCAACAGGTCCTCAGGTCACACACAAATCATCTGACATGACATCTCACCCCAAAAACAACCTGTATCAATGCAGGGCAACATTGATGTTGTACAGTCACCTGCTCTACCTTTACTGAGGAGACAGATTCCTTGTTCCAAGGAACGTTTCACAGAGTTCTAGACAATGTTCTTACTCCTTCAGCTACAGACAGCAGCTACTTTCTCGGTGTTGTTCTGCTGAGACTAGAACAATGATTTCCCTGGAAAACTCAGCAGTATCAGAGAAACAAGTTTATCCCAGCTTTTCCATTCTAGCACAAGGCAGGACTTACTGCTTGCTGCAAAGAGTCACAGATGTTAGTGTTTGTGGCAGATTGGCATTAACACTGTGATTTTATTAGTGCTATGATAGGAACCAAGACCAAAACCTTACACGGAAAAAGCCTCTCTCCACTTACACAACTCTTCAGGTGCTAGAATCAAATCCGAAAGGATGGAGGCACTTCCCTCCTCCTCCACCCAACAGAATACAGCTCACTCAGCAGAATGGCCTAATTAGAAGCCCTTCTTCCTAACAGGCATGTCAACAGACAACAAACAAGACACTTTTGAATACACAAACCATAGCCGGCTCAGCAACCCTGAAGCTACGGTGTTCAAAAGTATGAATTCTTCTGAGCAGAGGTGTCTAATGGACAAGCTGAAGATCGTACCAGTTAAGGATAAAAAATAAACAGCATGTAATGAGACTTGTTGAACATAGCAACTAGAGGCAATTCGCAAGGCAATATCCTGGATAATTTGGGAGATGAGTATCCAAACTTTGAGTTGCTAAAGGCCAGAACAGCAGCCAGCCAACAGCCTGAGGTTCCTACATAATAACGTGAAAATACGCTGTTTGGCTATCAAAGAATGTCAAGTTGCACAGTTGAGGCCATCAGCAATACAGGGCCGACAGCAAACCTAGCTTTGGTCTCATGAGGTGCTGCTGGTGGTCCACAAGAGTGTTTTAACACTGAAAAAAGGATACAGAAAAGCTTTACAGCAACAGTCCAGCAGACGTAGTACAAGCTTGCAGCCTCCCAATACCTTCAGAGCCACTGTTTCTAGCACAGGCTGGCTGGGAACTAAGCACTCTGCATGGGCTTGGGATGTATTTTTCCTGTGTTGATAAGAGGGTAAGGAGATGGTTATGATCTAGCAGTCCCCCCCCAGCTCTGCAGAACTGAATTAATGGATACGTTCTATATAACGTACAGGATCCTGACACTTACTTGGGAATCAGTCCTGCCACAGTTTCAATGCAGCCCACCAAGTTCATTTTCCAAAGGCGCTTCAAGCATTGTTCTACCTGGGAAAAAAAGAGCCACCTCTTATGACTGGTATTTTGAGAGATGAAAGTGCCTTGGTCTAAGGACTGTCACTTTTTAAAGTAACACTTTCCCCTTATCAACACACTTAGCGCATTTACAAGATGGAAGGTGCTGGTATATTCCTGTATCTATGCTGTGATGAAAAAGATCCCAGCAAAAGGCTGGAGTAGGCCATTGTTAGTTGGTGCTGCATGGTTTCTCCTGCCATATTCAGTGGCCTTTGGTATCAAATCAAGAATGAAAAGGCGTAAGCAAATCAAGAAGGCAAGAATGATTCCTGCTCTATTTCAAAACAGAAGATACAATCTCTTTACTGGAAAACTGGTACTGAGTTCACGTTTCATCTGAAGCCAAAGAGTAGTTTAGGATTATTGTGTCCCATGCCCCCATCCCAACCCCCCCGTTGTATTTGATTGAGAATCAAACCCCTGTATTACTCATATATTCACAGGTCTGTGAGTGTACCTACTTCAGGTGAAGTAGCGTGGGTATAAGAGACTGCATATTGGTTCCACGGGGCTGGAAAGCGGAAACCCGCTGAACTAAGCTGTCAAGCAGCTTAGAGACAACAGAAATGCACCCGCTCCGAACACTTTCTGCGCCCCCGATACCCTGGGCGCGGAGACCGGAGCTGCCGGGTACCTGCCGGCCAGCCGGGGCCGCTCCTCACCTGCTGCAGGGCCAGGAAGGGCCGGTGCCGGAGCAGCCTGCTATGGTAGGCGTACAGCACGGCGCGCAGGACGCGTCCCTCGAAGGCCAGGCCTGTTCCCGACAGCCGCTTGCCGGTGATGACGCACCGCCGCTGCAGCGCCGGCAGCAACCTCCCTGCGGGCGGGAAACACCGCCTCAGCGCCCGCCGCCGACCCCCGCCAGTACCGACTGAACCGCCCCCACAAGCGCCGGCATCCCGCGCGGCACCCAGCCCAGCCCAGCCCAGCCCAACCCAACCCAACCGCCCGGCGCGGGGACCTGCGGGGTGCTGTGGCGCCAGGGCCACCGTCGCGCTAGTGGCGGGCCATGGCACGTCCAGCCGGTTCCACGCCGCCTCGGCCGCCGCCATTTTTCCCGGTGTGGGGCGGGGCTGCGCAGGGCGGAAGGGAGGCCGAGCGCGGGCGGGACCATGTCGGCGGGCCATGGGGGAGGTGGTGCGGTGCGGGCTGGACAGGATCGGACCAAATCACTCGGGTGGCGGGGAGGGCCGCTCACCTTTGCTCGGCCCTGCACAGACCGGGTGTTGCTGGGTACCTGGCACCCCCGAGCCGCGGGGAGCGCCTGCCTTCCCGCCCGGCAGGCTCCCTACCAATCCCGCGGGCTGGGCCAAGCACCGAGGCCAGGCCGATGCCTGAAGCAGCGTACGGGGCAGGACGGACAACTGCCCGGCCCCCAGTCCCTTGCTGTGGTGGGATATGTGGCCTGTGAGCAGCCGTCACGCAGCTGGTGACTCCAAGGCCTGAGCCTGGCTCTGCCACGTGTTCCCAAAATGTCATAAATGAGAACGGAAAGAAATATAAATTATTGGAGATACTCACGCCTTTTAAAGCTCACAGCTCTTCACTGCTTGCCTCTGGAGTTGGGGTTATTCAGAGCCAGCTACTGAGGTCCCCTGCAACACGCTGCAGACACCACTACAGCCACAGAGCTCATCACAAGCCATGCAGCTGTCCCATCACACAGAGCCCAAAGTGCAAAACAAGCTGTTAACATGACACAAGTAGCAGTTCATACCAGCACTTCGAGCAAGGAAGGACCTTACTGAAGCTCCCCTGGGTACCCACCTGGCCTGCCTCATCCCTGCATGCCTTGCTCCCAGACCCAGCTGTTGGGATTTGGCCAAAGGGTCAAGACCAGGCAGGAGTGAGGGCTGGGGTAGATGCAGGTGCTCTGTGGAGTTGATTACCATAAAGTATTAGTGTTCCCAGCATAGTTTCCCATCAAATGGATTGAATTCTTGAGGTCTTCTGTGAGTTCTTCTCCCATAAGACATGATTTCTCACCTCCTTCCCTCTCTGCCTGATGCTGAATGCACTCATTTCTTCCCAGCTAAATGGTATTCCAGTTGATGCATTTGTTAGAAACAACGCGGTTAAATCAAGCATAGCTTTTGTACAATCTTTTCTTCTCTTTAGATTCAATTTTGTTATATATTTTGTTTTCTTTCAAGGAGTCTCCTAACAATACTGGTTAAAGTGGTGTCTCTTTACAAAGATAGAGCAAAATTAGCATTAATGATTGCACCTGTGGGGAGGGGAGACCAAATCGTTAGGCAGAACTGATAAAAAGCTTTGTCCCCCCTGGGAAGGGGAGGGTGCTAGGCTTCTTAGGGGTGGGAGTGAGAGGCTAAAGGTGAAAATGGAGTCACCACGATGTGAGCAGAGGATCACCAAGGTCTCTCTAGCTGAGATTCTGAGGTGTTTTGAACATCCTATAAGTGAAGAGCAAGCCTGGGCAATCTGCTTTCAGTGCTGCCGTAAAATGGAGGCGTCAGCTCAGGGGATGTGCCCGCTGCTCCATTCTGTATTCATCAAAGGTCCTGGAAGCATCTTTATCCACGATGATGGTACTGTTTCCTTCAAGGTGTACCACAAGTCTGGTAAGAGCACAGGTAGCTGTGGATGCTGAGGGCTGTTCCTATAAAAGGTGGAAATATGGGGACAAAGTCAGGTATTTGTGGGGCATTTTTCCTTCCTCTCTCCTTGCTCTGTATGTTGTCACAAAGCTATTCTGTTGCATGTATTTTGTTTTCAAGGGCTGTAGATGAGTGATAAAACAGATGTACAGCTCACTGATTTTCCTAGTGCTCTAGCAAGTAATTTGGTTCTAGGGAAGAGCTGGGGTGGAAGTTTGTTAGCACTTCTGTTATTTCAAATAAATAGTCTGGGGTTTTACTATGTGTCCTGCTCTGTTCATCTTCCAACGTATGATTCCTTCATCATAGTAACTCTTGGGGCAGATCTGTGACTGACAGTTTCCCTTTTTTGTCACTATGTGTAGCCAGCAAGTCGCAACAAGCCTGCCTTAGGCGCTGCTTGGTTGCACTGCTGCAGGGGTCAGTACTAGGCTGACTCTTCAGGAACATGCATGGGTAATAGAATAAGGACAAAGATGCAGTACCTCCCTCGTGGTAGGGTACATGTTAGCAAACAAACAAAAAAAGGACCTACCAGCAGCTAGTTTGGGGTAATGTTTGCAATAAGAAGAGTATTGTGTGTTGCATTCCAGGAGTCCCCAAATGTAGGCCACCCTTCCCCCAGGTGCGGCTGACTTGAGTCAGGGGGTTTGTTTCCTCACTGCCAGGAATTCTTCCTGCTTCTCTTGCCAGGACCTCTGAAAGCTACTTAACAGTCCTCTGCAGTTATCCTCCTCCTTACCCTGCCTCTTTTCTTTTTTTCTCCCTTTCAGAGGCTGGCAGCATTCAGCAGTCAGAGGACAAGGTAAGCCTGTGTCTCCAGCTTTGTATGTGGGCAGATATAATCCTGCTGTAGTAGAGGGCCAGCTCAGGAGATGCAGATGCCTTTGGAAACTATCAAGGTGCTTAAATTTGCTGTTCCCTGTGAGAGTGACTCTGTCTCCTGCAGTCTAGAAAATGAAACAAAATGCTGGAACTGAACTCCAGTAAAACAATGGGACTAGGAAACAATGTGCACAGACGCTGCCTGCTGAGGAATAGCCCACAGTCTTTTTGTCTCTATAACAGATAACAGAGGCGCTGGATAAGGCTGCTTAAAAATCTGAAACCAGCTTGTTCAGGGAGTATCTCAGGCTATGCAACAAGCCTCTGCTTGCCTTTTGGGCCCCTCTCATCCTGAGAGGGGTGCTCAGCCCTGTCTGAGGCGCAGTGGAAGGCATGGGAAGTGAGAGGATTTCAGCAGCACTTTGTGCTGCACTGCTTCCTTGGTCTCTGTCTGCAGCTGCTGGAGTACTTGGGAGTGGTGATCTATGAAGCCCTGGACTGGGGAATCGACAGCCAAGTGGAGCGAGAACTGAGTGATCCTTTGGAGAATCTGCTGTGCCTCATGATGAAACTGGATGATGAGGCAGTGAAACCAGCAGTCACCCTGCAGGATGTTACCAAGGTTTCCTTCTTCCTACTTAGGAAATACAGAATCTTTAGAGGAGCTGATGGAACAGTGCTGGTAACCAAGGGGCAAGACCATTCCTGTAAAAAAGCTGGGTAGCTTATTGCAGGACACAGGGGTTGTGTGGCTTTCCCATCAGAGGGGAGAGGCAAAGCCATCTTGTGCTTTCTGTGGAAATTAATTTAGACTGAAGACTGAGCATGGTTTTCTCTTATCTGTGTCTATGAAGTACTTTCATATACAGTCTCCAAATTGGATACCTAGAAGACTATGGATAGTGGAGGGGTAAAAAAAAAAAAAGTCATTTGTCCATAGTATTCAGTTTCTGCAAGAGCTGGGATTTCAGTGTCTCAACTCGAGTGTTTTCCTCTCAACTATAAAGGTATGAGAAACTTTCCATCCCTCAGTCTGATCAGGGCAGAGGAAAAGAACAGGATGAGTGACTCTACTCGCTGTGTTTTGTTGCTGTTTGTCCGCACTAGAGGCTTCCCCTTCCAGGTACCTAATGCAAAGTACGCCTTATCGAGACTGAGAGAGAGAAATTACACAGCTACTTACATTATTGTACATATGAGATTGCACATCATCTTGTTTCTTTGTTCCTCTGCATCTCCAGTAAATACACAAAGATAGAAAGGGGCCGTGAGGAGGGTGGTTTTTAACCATGCAGTGAGAAAACAATGTTGCTTTGTTCTATCACGATTTTTCATTTCGAGATCTCTTTTGAATAGTTGCACTTCTTTCAGGCCTGTAAGGAGCACTTGTCCAGGCCTTCTGAGGCTACCAGGCATTATGAAATGACCTGTAGGAGTCTGTTCACTGAGTATATGGAACTTCAGAAGCTTGTGACCATCATCCAGACCTCCAAAGAGGTAGGTTTGGGATCGCTCTTTACCTGCTGTCCATTCTACCTTCACACACTCACCTAGTTCTGAAGTAACCTTCCCGTTGCACTAGAAGTGGAATACTTAGCTGAAAGTCTCTTTTCACGATGTGAAAGGCTACTGCCTCTACACCAAATTAGTGATTTATTTTAGCTCTCAAAAGTTTGGGTGTTTGAGGCCTGTAGCCTTGTCAGATTAACATTAGTAACTTATACTGAATAGATAGGAAATCACTGAACAGTGCAAGGTAATGACCTCATGTCTTGCTTCTCAGAGTCTGAGAAAAATGGATATGGAAGATTTGGTGGAAAAACCTGTTCAGAAGAAGGAAAAACACATTCAGAAGAAGGAAAAACACTGGGTAAGTGATTGTCATTCTTCATTATGGGGGTTGTTGGAGGTTTTTGTCTACCTTGGCTCTCTGAGACTTTCTATTGATGACTCTATGAAAAGTAGAGCTTGAACACAAAGAAAACTTCTTAGGTTGTTCAAGAGCTTAAGTAGTTAAAAACTTGTCTGCGAAACAAGTTGGGGAGTGAACTTGAAGTTAAACTTTCGTGGGGATGTTTATTCTACACAAAGAGTGTCTTTGTGGTTCAACTTAAACCATGTCTATAAATTAAGTTGGAGGCAGTCTTTGGGGTAAGGGTCAAGTAGTTAGTCTTTTCTTCTTACATAGGATCGCCAAACTCGGGGCCTTGGCAGGAACTGACACCTGCCTAAAGCAATCTGCTCCTTTCTTGTAACTGGACTGAAAACTCTCATAAAATTTCTGTTGATGATAGTACTGGGGCAGACTAGTTGACTTTTTTATGTGGGGTTTGTGCTGGTTCAGGGCTGGTGGAGACCGAAGGCCAGTAGCTCTGTCCATCTTTGTTGTTGTGCAGCTCCAGCAGCTCAAAGGAGTGAAGGAGAGTGAGGTTGGAGATACAGCTCCTGTATTCTTCTCACTGCCTTTCTTGTCCTTCCCGAGATCTTGGACTGTGTGTTTGAGACCGAGAAAGCAACTTACCCTGTTTTTTTCAAGGCCCTACACAGTCAGGGCTCAATCAGAAACGAACAGCTCTTCTGGCTGGAGCTCTGCCCAGCATAAACAACTGCTCTGTAGTCTGGAGTCTGTGGAGACAAACGGCAAGCCCCGAGAGACTTGTGGACTCGCTCCCTTTGTCTAAATAGCACTCGCTTTGAAGAGTGCTCAAACTATTCGTATGAAAATGTTTGTGAAATGTGTGTTTGGGCATATTCTCAATTTTGTGATCTATTAAAACAAACTGGCAAGCTATCTCAAACCACAAACTCATCAACTGTTATAGCTCTTTTCTGCAGGGAATACATGAATAAATACATGGGCTTTGCCTTGTGACCCGAAGGCCAGTGTATTTGGCCTCTGCTTCTTCAGGAGAGGTGAAATCCAAAAGCAGGATGTGTGTTGCAAATCTTCTGCCTCTAGTTTACAAGTCCCTAAGCGCCAGTTGATTGCATCGCTCTGACTTGCTCTTGGGTTTGAAATAACGAGGATGCCAGCTTCCCTGGGATCCCACAGATTAGAACTGATGCCTTGAGTGGTGCCAGGCAGCCAGTGCACCCTGTGGACCACACTTTTTCATGTTGGCTGCTATGCAAAGGGCCTTCTGAAACACAGACCACAACCTGATGGTGGGTAGGGTTGCACAGTTTCAGCAGACAGTCTTCACCTGGAAATCTAAGCAGCAAGACCTCTTAGGAGCACAGCTGTCTTGCCACTCATCTGTTGAGCTGAAGGCAATGGGTTTGGCATGTTGTAGCAGCTTGTGTTGCATTGCACAAGTGTGGGAAGCTTATCTGGAGTTTGACAATACAGTGGGATGGCCCAAAGAGAATAATGGCAGTGATCCAGTCAGTAAGGAAAGAAAAGTACGAGTGATAACGATGTCACCTATATCCAAAAAACACTTTGGGTGTACAAGTTGCTCTGAGATGGCCAACTGAAGGCTGTTCTTGTCCTGAAACTACTGTGGCAATATTACAGGACAGAATATTGCTCTCTTCAGGTCATGTCTTTCAGCCAGGTTCTGTCACCATGTGAAAAACAACTCTAGATAAAGTGCAGTTGGCTCACCATGAGATGAGCTGTTTCAAAGGTCTCTAATACCCATCAGTTTCTCAGGGACTTTTGAGTGTTCTCCTACACCATAAATATAGCCTGAGGCATGTGGATAGTATATTGTCACAGCTCTAGGTTTGGAGAGTTGAGGTTTGACTTTACCAAAGCTATGCTAAAAAAATAATAAATCTGTCTCCTTGAAGACAGCCATCAGCTTGCATAAAACCGTTCTGATATGACACCAAGACAGCTGAAAGGGTAAGTTGAGAGAGGATGTTTCATACTGTAAGTGGAAAATGAGGAGGAGTGTAAGTCAGAAGCTTTGTTCTGAGGCAGTTTTCTAAAATGTTTTGCTTCCCTTTCTGTGTTTATAATACAATCACTTGTTCTTACACAGTTTGCCTTTGTGATCCAGATAAGCTGTTCACTTAGCACTTCCATTACAGTGTTGTCTAAACATGCTATTGAGTTGATTTTTTTTTTTTCCTGTCTAACTTTTGTTGGGTTAAACTGCCTGTCTGGGCATCCTCAGATATTAATACAGGAACAGGATGAGCAGATGTCAGTTATCAGCTTGTATCTCCAGGCTGAAACTGCTAACATATGATGCTGGGAAGGTTAAAGTATGAGATCCCTTCCGCCTTGTCTTCCTGTTTTGTCTGTGGGCCCTTCAACACTTGGTTTCTGAAAATTCAGAGGATGTTAATGGTAAGGTTTGGGATGTCATTCCAAGTGTTTCCTAGTGTCCAATAATATGAAAAAGCTGGCACGTGGAGCACTTGCAGGAAGTAGGTATTCAAGAAAATGGGTCTGGCTACCTGGCAGCAGCAGCAGCTGTGTTTTGCTGAAGTACATTCATAAAAGTAATGACAGAATTTGGGAATTAACCTGGCAAGCCAGCTCCCAGATCCCTCACTGTAAATTAACTTCTGCAAAGAGGAGCAATTCACTGTTCTGGTACTGTGCCCTGGTCTGCAAGTGAGCTAAAGGGGGTGTTGGGGACATGCTTCCTGCGCTTCTGAATGACTTCTGTGCCCTGTTACGGGAGGGAGGGGATGCTGCTCCGTGTGTTCTAGCCAGCTGCTGACCTCACTGGTTTCCCCAAGGCATCCCTGTGGCCCAGCATCATCCGTGAACTGCAGAACGGCGTGAGGCTGCGCAAGGCCGCTGAGCGACCCCAGCGTCACGCCCCTCCAAAGGAAAGTACCCGCTCTCCTTATGAAGTGCTTTTGGATGATATTCTGCAGAAGAGGTACACCCTCCGGAAGGTGAGTGACTAGTCAACAGGGAACTCTGAAACCACTTCTACCTCATTCCTAAGCAATGTTTTTTGAGCCCTCTCCTCCAAAAGCCTGTCTTCTGCAAAGGTGCTTCCAATTCCCAAAGTGTCTAGGTTTCCCTCTCAGCTGCAGTTCAATGTTCGATCACATCACTTGTCCACCCAACTGCTTTGTTTCCAGTAACGCTTTAATTTGGGGTTAGCCACCCTTTAATGAAGCAAGGTGGTAAACTTTTTCCCTGTCCAGGGGTCAGCTGCTCCCTTCCCTGGAGCAATCACACTCCCTTGCACCCAACAGTGTCATGAAACAACCCTGTGCCTGCTTATGCTTTCCACCTTGGACACTTGTGGTTTCTTGGGCTCCTTGACCTGAGCTGTGCCAGGGATCTCTTTTCCTTGCTTTCCTGGATGTTGGGAGATGTGTACAAGTGCAAACACACTTTATAGCAAGTCCTTTGCTCAGCCTCGGGCAGAGGCCTCTAGGCAGTGTCTATGAGCTACTACAGCAGTTCAATCAGGGTAAATGTAGCTGAGCCCCTTGCAGCGGCAGCTGCTGTGCTGACTCAAGTGGTAGGGGGCTTCCAACAACGTGGATGGCTGGTGAAGATGGCCAGATACAGGGACGTTTGGGGTGCCTCTAAAGGCTCGTGGTGCCATTCACTTGCTGCGGCAGGCTTGAGCTGGGAATGATGAGCAGATCTAAAACACTGGCAAAGGGTTTGTGGCATTGGCACGCGTTGCAAACAGACATCTTGGCAGGAGATGAGACACAGCTCTACTTGTAATAAAGAGCAGTGTTTTTAAAAAGTGAAAACTTTGCATACCACACTAGACTTAAAAGCCTCAGTTAAGCCGTGCACTTCTAAAACCCCAGGTCTTGCTTTACTTGACTGTGGCTCCAGCGTGCGGATAAGGCTATGCCATTTCTCTAGAGGCAATATCTTGATCAATACATAAATTAATAGTAGTGGAAAGGAGATGATACATCGTGAGTGCTTGTGTTCCTTGCAGTGTGCTGTGTATCAGCACACCGTGCAGTACAGAACTGTAACTCAAGGTGGCAGGATGAACTGTGTCTTGATGGGGCTTTAAAATTTTTTTCTTTGCTCAACAAGAAGCACAAGCATGTTTGAAGTGTGGTACTCGGAAACGCTAGAATAAAGCTTAGTGTGCTGCTGCTCAGGTCTTTGTGAAGGCTCTTAAAAATTTCCCCATCTGCAAAACTATTTTTAAGCTTCTCTAGCAAGGAGTGGTCTAATTTGCAAATGAATGAAAACACAGCCAGTGTGGGAAGCGGTAGCTTTCTTCTACCTGGACTCAACCTACACACAAGGAAAGTGAATGGCATAGCCTCAAAGTAAGAATGAGCAAACAAGGCAGCTGAAGACACACATGTGATGTGACTTTTTTGGTCAGTTCTCCACTATGCAGCGAGCACAGGGCTTGATGAGGGAGACAGTCTGCCTCACACAAATACCTGCCCTGCAATTCTCTCTTGCTATTGTTCCTCCTATGCAGCTGTAGCTTATGCGCACAGCTGCCTGCTGCTGCAGTTCTTCTTACAGTGTTGTCAACCCATTCAATTCCTTTCCTCTCTGGAGCAGAGTTCTCACTGATGGATGTGATGTGACCATGGTGCTTGTCAGGATTGCTCCTGACATTAAAAATCTGAGTACAACATTTTCCAGTGGCTCCTCAGAGCAGTTCATGAGCTGCTGGAGTTAGAAGGCTGTATGCTGCTTGCGCAACCCCAAACGGCTGTGCAGTGCTTCTGAGTGCCTCTAGCTTGCCTCAGGGAACTTTGTCTCTAGCAAAAACCCACGAAAATAAACTTCATCATTCTGTGCTTCCCAACTCTGTTTTGTTATGCCTTCACCACCTCCCTTCCCCCAAATCCTGACTAGAGTTATTCACTGTGCTGCTGAGTTGGGAGGGTGTACCAGAAGAAGACAGAACTCTTGCTTAAGCATCACTTCTGCTCTTTCAGGTGATCATCGAGCAAAAACACAGGACCCCCAAAGCTGATGTAGCTGCTCCCAAACCTCACCTAATACCGGTAGGTGACCTGGCATTGCGTCTAATGACAGCAAAGCAAGATGATTCTGGAGTTGACAGGACAGTTTCTAGGAATACAGGGCTCCTGGCTTGGATTTAGGAGGGTGATATATTAACCATGCTTAAGTTTTGGGCAGACCCTCAAGCCAAAACATGAGGCTAGGAAAATGGGAGCTGACATCTTCCTAGGAGAAAGATGATCGATGTCCCTACTTCCTCTACTGGATCTTCCATTTGGAGCATTTTGTGATCCTGAAAGTACTTGTGGAGCTCTCAATTTCAAACCTGACAGCTGCTGAAGTGTTCTACTATGCATTATCTAAAGGTCTTTCACGTGTCTGCCGCATGCGGGGCCCAGTGCCCTCTTGAGTGAGTAGTGCTTGTAGAATAGTGCCACTGCTGAAGGTGTACCTCTGTCATCACCGGTCCCCTTGCTGTAGCCACCGGCTCTTTTGGTGCTGTGCTTTGCCTGCAGGCGCTGGAAGGGTATGTGCCACAGGAGTCCAGCTGGCATGAGGGCCTCATGGCAGAAGTAGAACAGCCACAGAAACTTTGGTCATCGGCAGTAAGGGAAAATGGGAGCAGGCCCAAAGGTACCTGTTACAAAGTGACCTATCGAGCATGCAAGTGAAGTCAGTGTTAACTAAAAGTAATGGGTGGCCTTTGAAGTGGAACCCCACTTATTTTTTCCATAGTATGAATGTATCATTTCAAGGGAGGTGGGAATGCAAATTTTGTGGATGGAGGTGGTGTGGCATAAAAATAGTTCTTGAAAATCTGTTTGTGGCCTATTAAGACTCAAAAGATGTTTCCACTGATGCCCCCTCCCCTCTTTCTTTTTTAAATTAATGTTCAAATTTTTTGTCCACCAAGTGAGACAGCAGGATTTTGACCATAATCTAAAACAGTTTATGTAACTACGAGCACACAGTCTAGTCTAAAGCCAGATTCTGATGTGTGGGTACCAAATGCGGCATTTTCCTGTCTCAGAACAGTATCTTATCCTGTCTGTGTGTATGGGGCTTTTTGTTTCCCCTTCTCTCCCATAGAAATGCTTGTGACACCAAATGTTGCCTTGGAATCTCCAAGTGATACTTTCTTAACTCTCCGAGGTGCCAGTATTGAGTGTAAAACTGTCAGCACTACAAGACAACAGCTGGGACCAGCAGTTCAGGTAAGGCTTTAAATGGAGGGACTCTGGAAAGGCATGAGTACTTCAGGCACTGGATCTGCACACACATGTAGCCTGGTATGTCAGGTTCAAGTCCTAGTGCTGGCAGTCTTGTCTCTCAGAAGTGAATGAATATGCTACTTTTAGGTCCACTGAAGCCCTTTCTTATACAGAAGCTCACACCATATTTACACACTTCTTTTGTGGCACGACTGTAGCCTGTAGGACCAAGTTCTGCTCTGGTGTCTTAAAACTAGATGCTGCAGAAGTTTCAATAGGTGTAGCAGTTTGGCCAACATGGTCCAGAACTATTCCAGTTTTCACCTCACAGTGAGGCATTTGATGCTGGGTGTATTTGCATTCCATATGTTATGTGAGCTTGTGGAAAAAAACCCAGAACCTTAATGACTTATATTCAAGAAGCAATTTCACTGGCTAATTCCCACTCTTCTGCCTGTGGAGCAAACAATTTTGGGAGCACCATTCTTCAACATGCCATGATAAATAGTCTTTGGGTTCCAATAACCTTTGGGTTCCAAGCAATCATGAAAAGCTTGATTGCTGGGTTCTGGTATTTGATCTGAGCATATTCAGAAATTCTGTGGAACAGGACTTAAGCCCTAACACATCATGCCTAGCACAGATTGCTGGTCTACAAACAAGAATCTGTTTTCTGTGAACATTTCTGCCTGCAATGCAGTTGCTTAACTTAAGAAACGGGTATTAATTAATAAAACCAGAAAATACTATCACAAGTCTGTGCTACTTGTACAAATGCTCAGCATTTGAGAATGCTGTGGCTGATGTATTGCTGCTAAACTAGAAGGACCTTCACATGGAGAATAATATCATCGAATTAGATTTCTGCTTTTATGTAGAAGCTGTTGAAATACAGCATTGGGTTTCAGCTGGGTTATTGGGGCACAGCCTCTTGAACTGTTCTCCAGTCTTGCTACATGTGAGCTGGAGCTGAGGAAATGGTTCCAGTGTACTCCAGGAGTAGTATAGGGAGGATTTTATGAAGTTGGTTCCTGAACAGATGAATTAAAAATTTCACTAGCTTGGCTGGAGCTTCCTGGTTGCACATGAATGTACCACATTGATATTCTCTCCACTTTTGGCTGAACCTTGAACATTTCTGGTCAGTCACAGAATCGTAGGAATTGGAAGGGACTTCGAGCTCATCGGGTCCACCCCCCCGCCAAAGCAGGTTCCCTGGGATAGGTCGCACAGGGAGATGTCCAGAGGGGTCTTGAGTATCTCCAGAGAAGGAGACTCCACACCCCCTGGGCAGCCTGTCCCAGGGCTCTGTCACCCTCACTGTGACAAAGTTCTTCCGCATGTTGGTGCGGAACTTTGTGCTCCAACTTGAGGCCATTGCCCCTTGTCCTGTCCCTACAGACCACTGAAAAGGGGCTGGCCATTTCCCCCTGCATCCCATCCTTAAGATATTTATAGACATTAATAAGGTCCCCCCTTAGTCTTCTTTTCTCCAGGCTGAACAGTCCCAGCTCATTCAGCCTTTCCTCACAGAGGAGATGCTACAGGCCCTTAATCGTCTTTGTAGCCCTTCTCTGGACTCTCTCCAGGAGGTCCCTGTCTTTTTTATACCAGGGAGCCCAGAACTGGACACAGTACTCCAGGTGGGGCCTGACCAGGGCAGAGTAGAGGGGGAGGATCACTTCCTTCAACCTGCTGGACACACTCCTCCTGATGCACCCCAGGATCCCATTGGCTCTCTCAGCCACCAGGGTACACTGCTGGCTCATAGCCAACCTGTCATCAACCAGGACCCCCAGGTCCTTCTCTGCAGAGTTCCTCTCCAGCAGGTCATCCTCCAGTCCCTGGGTTTTGTTTAGTGGTAGCACTCATGAAGTGGGCTTTGTGTCTCTTGTATGCAGCTGAAGAACATCCTGTCCTTTGGTCTACAGGAAACCAGTCCCAAGCTACCTTCCAGGACCTGGCTTGACTCAACCAGGTCATCAGTAGTATCCTGCAACAGCACAGGTCAGTGTACTTCTAGCTGCACATCTAAACCAGTCAGTGTCCTGCTGGGTTCCCAACGCCTTAGGTTGGGCTCACTGTACGCTTTCTCTTCACAAAGACCAGCTGGAGACACTTTACAGGAGAAGCTCCAACACTAAGTAATGAGTCTGGGGGGCCCTTAGAATACCATTCCTCTGCAGCTGACTGAAGCTTGTATAGCTCCTGCAGCTTCTGAACAATGATCACATGTCCCCAAAGGCCTAACTGGAATTCACAGTAAAAGCTAAATGAGCGGTTTGAATGTTGAAGTAGAAAGAGAACCATTTGATTTTATTAAGCTAAATGCTGCTAATCAGACCTCATCATTGCCTACTGACAAGCATAATTACTGTAACCTCTGAGCTGACAGGTGTTGAGGGGGAGAGATGTAAGCCTTGCTGCCTTCGGAAGGCAGTGAGGTGCTCTTGAGCATTCGGCTGGTGGGGTGAATACTTAGAAGCTGCCAGTTGGTTTTCTGCACCCTAAAATTGTCTCTTCCTCTCCAGGTCTCGCTGCAAATTCTGCATGTCCTCCCATGAGTGCACCCATGCTAGAAGGCATTAAACCTAATGGTTTCCCAGACACTGGTCAACAGCAGCTGCCTCCTTACAGAGGAATGTCCAAATCTTTAGACAGAGGCCTTCAAAGCAAGGAGCTTGTAAGTCCACCATGTCAACTAGCAAGTCTGGTCTGATACCTGTGGTAATCACCAGAGCTTGCACTTTGATCCTTGTGGGAGCAGTAAGCTTGTTCTATGGTTTTTATCTTAGGCCTCATTGTAAAGGGAACAAAGTGGTTGACAGAAATGTATATAGCACATCAGTGAGTTTTAAATGTATGTGATACTGAAGTCGTCAGGCTCTGCATGACTGTTGTGGGAGTAATGCTGGGGTTTGTGCTCTTCTGTGCAACCTTGTGAATCATGGCCTTGCCTTGTTCTGCCCTGACAAGGTGTGCTGTGCCCTTGACTTCTCCTTTTCTTCTGCATCCCTCCCTGCCCCACCCCTGGCAAGTCTCTAAATTGACCGTAACCCTGTATGACCTCTTTGTTCAGCAGTGCTTTGTGGGGGTGCAGGTGGGCTGGGCTGCCCACCTAGGTATAAAAGCACTGTTGTCTCTTCTGGTTGCCCCCCACCCAGCCCATTTGTGTGGGGCTGGTGGGTCTTGGGAAAGTGAAGATGAGAGTGTGTTGTGCTGTGGAAAGGGCCCCTCCTGTACCTAGGTGGGGCCAGGGTGCCATCTGACCTGTGGTCTGTACCAGAGGGTAGAAATCCTCCAGGCACTGGCTCTGGAGATGGTATTAACCACTGTGGTGACTGAGGAACCTGCTTCACTAATGAGGTGTAAGGAAGCTGCTTAAAAACTACAGCAACCACTAAAAGCTGGGTAGTAGTGCCTCTGCTAGTATTGTCAGTCAGCTGATGTTCCCTGTCACTAGCAAAAATGAGTTGTGGGGACAGATGCTCCTGAGCCTTTTGGGACCCAGGTTTGAGGATCACCACCTCAAATATCTGCTTCCTTCAGCTTTCTCTGATGCTTAACTTCTGCCTTTCGATAGGACTGTCCCTTTCCTACCAAGTGGCCGTCACCAACCATTGCTGAGCTGATTGGAACCAGGTATGCAGTGATGGTGCTGGAAGGGCAAGGCTTCCTCCAAGGAGGTAGTGATGGTGTCTTTCCAAGAGCAAAGGTGTGTTTCCTTTCATTCTTTTTACTGTCTTTGCCTTTTCAAAAGCTGGCTGGCTTAATGGCCCTGTTGAACTTATGCTGTATGAACAGTTTAAGTTCATACAGCTGATTCAAGTTCAGTCCCAGCCTGTAAGAAACTTTTAATACTTGTACAGGGATGGTTTCTAGTCAGGCTCAAGCTGTGTAAGTTCCCTAGAAAGTAATCCAGCCTTTGCTTGATGCTTCTGGTTTGTTATCTCTGTGCTCAGAGAGCTGACTGACATGTTGGCCAGCTCTAAAATCACAAAGTAGTTGGGATTTAATGCTGCTGAACAGTGAAGCGAAGACTTTTCACTCAGGCTGGCAACAGCTGAGTTGTGCTGACTGAAACCACCTTGCTGAGTGGGTGCAGAGGTTGGGGAGATGAGGAGGGCGGGGAATGACCTCGCTGTGCTTATTCACCGAGCCTCCTTTAGAAGGGTGGTTGCAGCCAGCTCCTTCAGAGCAGATATCATGAGTACAAGCCCTTGGCAACACAGATGTGAGGAAGTCTGTGCTACTTGGCTTAGGGCTCAACTTTTTGCCCTCGCTTATTTAGCAGTACAGATGGAGCCAAAGCCTTCTGCTAGCAGAGCTGTGCTACTTCCATAATCTGCCTCGTGCTCCTGAGACTGAGTCCTTGTTATCTTCATACCTTACTACCAATGCTGCTTTAACTTGCCTGCTCTTTGCCTGTTGTCAAGTGGCTCTCTTACCCCCTTTGTGTTCTTGCTGCTGAAGTTGTTTTAGCTTTCTCAAGGTCTACTTCTCAAGATAATATCACTTCTGACTGCCAGCTGTGTATGAATGTATTCTCTTTTTATAAAGTTCAAGCGACTCAACAGCTTCCTTATGACTCATTTTTTGCTTCAGGATTGGATTCAAATTTGCCCTGACTTAATCTCTTTGGGATTGCTGAGTCTACCTCAAAGAATGTCTCTTTTCTTCCCTCTCTCTTAACTAGCTACTGTTAACACTCTTGCACAATACAGCTATTGTTTGCTCAAGAGCCTTTTTTTAAACTCCTGTTGTCTGGCAGCTGCCCCAAACCTCTGCATCATAAAAAACTCTGGCCTACAAGTAAGACTACTTTTTTTTTTGCCTTTTTAGCTTTTAATTCGTGTCTTTGCTATCCTTTATTGGACCTCTGTTATTGTACGTGGATCTAAAGCCTTTAGAAGGTTGGCTTATGTGCTTGCTCTTTGGCAAGCAGTGGGTACCGCTGGTACAAAGATATTTTCCGTTGGCATTCACAAGTAACTTTCCCTTCCACAGATCTGTTTCAGCTGCCATAAGCAGATGTTTCTTAAGTGGCCTTACAGCTGTTACCTCTGCAGCAGGTGAGCTGGTACAAAAGGACTGAATGAGGAGGGAGAAAAGAGTAAAAATAACAGCACTGCCAATACTCAGTATTCAAACAGTTGCAGTACTGGGTGGGAACAGGTTGCTGAGCCCTTCAGTTTTGCCATGTTGCACAAGCCAGGCTGAAGTGTCTGTGTACACAGAGGATGTGGGGAAAAACTTGCCTACAAAGTAGAATTTCAGTTTTAACTCTTACTATGAAGCTCACAATAACCAAACTTACAGAGTGAGTCTTAGATTCAGTTTATCTGAGATGAGACTACATTTGCTCTAAAGGTTGGATCTGACTTCAGTCCAGGGCTTGAGCAGGGTCTGGGAGAGGCTCTTTACCAGATCTTTCTGTTGAAGACTGGAAAAGTGAGCTCCAGACCCTGTGACTGGGAAAGAAGTTGGACCTACTTGCATCCACTTATTTGTCAGAGGTTTTCCGTTCATGGGAGAGGAAAGGAGGAACTTCAGGCTCATTAAGGCTCACTTAAATCCATTTGAAGCAGTGGTGAAGCACTGAATTGATTACAAGCAACAAGTAAACAACCACTGGGAATGCAGTAACTGCGTGGTGGTAGTGCTGGCTGAAAAGCAATGGGCAGTTGCAGATGAGGCCTTCGAGCTGTGGGTGCTGACACGTTTCAGATGATCCAAGCTCACACAAACGTGAGGGCTAACAAACTGATTAGGAGAGTTCTAAGCTTGTTCACTTTGCCATCAAGTAATTGTGACACAGTCACAAATTAAGACTAACTTGGGAAAGTCACCTTTAGCTGCAGTATTGGTGCTGCTGAGCTTAAATTATAATGCTGGGAACTCTTTTTCTTAGTGTTGTCTGCTGTGACTGCTGCGTCAAGGCAAGTCTAGTCCTTACAATGGCTTATGTGTCTCTTAGATTTTCTGTTTCCTCTGCACCTCACCTAGTCACAGGAAGCTTCCCTTCACCCCAGTGATACCTCAAATCTGCACTCTAGCTTGTTTCCAAGAGCACAGAAGAGGGACTATTACAAGGTGCAAGAGCAGCTGGGGTACTGCAGACACCTCTTGTCATACTCAGCTAAACCAACTCTGGTTCTTCTTTCTTTCATCCTACATGAAGTGGTTGGGATTACCCTCTGCTCTATTTATACAGGGGTCAGGAAGTTCACTGCATTAATGTCTATCTTCTAAGTGCACCAATAAATCAATTGCATGCTATGCAAACTCTCCTGCCAAGGAGGAGGATGTTTCCCTGGGAACTCAGGTGCCTTGTGTTGTGATTCTAGATGTCCATGCCCTTCAGAACGTGTGTACATCTCCCACTGCACTTTCTAAAACTTGTGAGACTCTCCAGAGAGGAGGACCCACCTACTCAAGAGCAGAAGAGCTCGGAGTTGCTGCATAAAATAGAGCACTGGGAATGTTTTGGGTAAGCTGGGATGGAGATGTTCTCTTTTTACCTTCAAAGGTGTTACTGGTTACTTGTATGTGCAGGTCCACAAGAGTACAGATGGCAGTATGTAGTACTGTGTGGGTCAGCTGAATGTTATGCTGAATGACTGGTTTAGCCACTGGTCCAACTAGGATACGGCTGGCTGGAAGTATTGTGGATTTTAGATGGCCAACACGGAGGATGTGTAGGTGCTCTGAAATCCATTTTGTTTTTTAGTTGTCAGGTTTCTGATGTGGATTCAGAAGTGTCTGTATTAGCCCAGACATTGAAGGTTTCTTGCAACAGCTTAATTTGTATGAGAATTTACAGACCCGATTATATTCTGTCCCCCACAGCTGGGGGTCTGTCACTATGACGCAGGAGTAGTCCCTTTATTACCTAGATATAAAATACACTAATAGTCTCAGGCATAACTGACTGAAGAGTAAAGCCACAAATGGTTTCTCAGTCCCTTCACAAATATACAGACACCATTTCCTTTTTGTCCCCAGAAAGGGAACTGTTTCAAAAAGAGCTTTTGATAGTCCTGGATGGAAAGGACAGACCTTGTAGGAGTGAGTGCAATATCTATGACTGGAAACGTACCTTACAAGTTCTCCTCTTTCCAAATCAGTTATATATTCTACTGGGGGAACAGGTATCTTTTCTCTCTGAAGCCATTCTTTAACATAGCCAAAATAGTCACAGCTGTTCCTGGTTCAAAGGTTTGTACTTCAGTTGCCAAAGTTCAGGGGCAGTATTCACTACTGAAGTTAACTCTGGGGGGGCAGTGGTTTGGCCTGTCTTACAAGGCAGGTGCCGTGGAAGAGGTCTGAATGACTGCGTTACTGCCATACTTCAGGATGGCAACAAGCCCCTACAGAGTAAGGATGTGGCCGTAACCTTGGGTCAACCACGTAGAATGGCCATTAGCCCTTTGGCTGACATACTGTCAAGAGAGAGGTGTCAGTAAATGAAGCTGTTTTGGCACTCAGTACCCTTCTTAAGTGGAGCTGACTGCTTTGCTCAACTCATGCATTTAGCTAAATCACTTAGTTTTGGATCATGTGGGGGGTAGGATAGAAGAGCACCATGCCTCCTAACAGTAAACCTAGGTCAGCTTTCTTGCTTTTTTTTTTTCCTCCCCCCTCTCCCACTTCAGTGTTCCCATTGTTTTGGAACCCCATTGCCTAGCACAGCCTCTGTGCTGTTACACAGGGACCATGGCAGACTGGCTGACTGCAGACATCTGTACACGATGTGAGCAGTATCTGTTGAACATGGCTTCCAGTCAACAGCAGAGCATCCCTCTCAGGAGAACTTCCTGGCCTTGAACCAAACTGGAATGACTCTACCATATATTTCTCCTGTCACGTGTTCTGTACCTGAAGTAAATGAAACAGCTTTATGCACCTGCTGACATAAAGGCCTGAATGCAAGACCTCCCTGCTGCTTAGTCTAAGCAGGAAGCACGGCTGGTATTTATGTATTGTAGAGTATTATAAGACTTTGTGGGTTTTAGAACTGTTTTAATTCTTTTTATGTGTCTTTGGGGAAAATAAATGTTGAAGCACTATCACGCCTCTAGCATTTCCTCCTTTGCACCTGCAGTTGTCGTTATTCTGTGGCACTGTTGGCATTCATTGCTGAGCAGGCTTTGCCTTATGTGTACAGGGAGACTTTTAACCTAAAGTCTTTATTCCTGAGAGGCTCGGAAGGCAGAGCTCTCAGTTAATGCTGTCACATCACCATGCATTTTGCAAACATGTCTGTCTTCATGGCAACTCACTAGAAAGCACTTAAACCTCTCTGCTCTGATGCATGGAATGCTGCAGCCGTGGCTGTCAGGCAGCCTCCTCGGTCTCCTTGCTTAGGAAGCTAGCTCTGGATTTCGATTCTGTCTGTGTGCTATCTGTGTTTTGCCACCAGACCCACCTGGTACATGTCATTGAAGTACCTAGTGTATCTCAGTGCCATCATCACCTGAGGGGCAGGTGGTTGTTCTTGAGATTCTTGCTCTTTCTGTTGGCCTTGAGCTTTGCTCCAAGCTAAACCGGACTGTCGCAAGGTATGACATTTTGGAAAAATAAAGAATGTTTTGGTAAATTCTTTGTGCAGCTAAACCCAGAAATGGGATGTTTGATTAGTATGTCTGTTTCTCCCCAGGCATTGCCTCTACGGGAGGGGTGTCGGTGCTCTGATGGAGTTCACCCTCGTGTGTTTTGCAGGGCATGGATAGGCGGTGTTGAAGGATGCAATAGACTTTTTAGTTGGAATGAGTCATGCTGAAGAAAATAATGGCTGGGAAGGGCCAGCTCTTCTAGATAGAGGAGACAGGAAGACAGACATGTTTAAGCTGAGCCCAAGGTCTGCATCCAAACTGCCAGAAGGGTCAATACCTCCAGCTGACTTGTGCTGGCCTAATTCTGCTTCCTCTAAACTGCCTGTCTGCAAGCTGACGCCTATTTGCAGGTTTGGGCAAGCTCTGCAAGTAAATGAATGTGGGGAAGCTGGAGCTGTTGCTTCCTTTTGGAGCAAGTTCAAGTGTTCCTCTTCCTTCAGTCAATTAGGAGAGGTGCAGCCTGCCTGCCCAGGTCCTCTCCTGTATGTGCCTAATCACTGGTGCTGCTGGGAGGCACATCCATATCAGGCAGGTGGGCTCCTTGCAGGCTGTAGGGAATGGCAGCCAAGCCACAGCTGTGCTTGTTGGCAAGATGGGTGCAGCATGGGGCCGGGGGCATGAGCTGCTCTTGGACACTTTCTGAGTGAGGTAGTTTAGAGCTAGAAATGAGCTGAGATCAGCCTGTTTTGATTAACATGCAAGGCCAAAATACTTGGAGCCTGAGTGCAGCAGTATGGAGAGGAGGTATCTGTGTGGCACTGAGGTAGACTTCAGCTTACCTGGAGAGCAAAGGTGGTTCTAGGTGAGATCTCTTGCACATCTGCTGTGGTCCCATATGGGCTTTTTTTTACGGGCTTCCCCTTTCCCTACCTCATGACCATGGGAAGGAGGAAGACATGTCCTCACTACAGAACAAATAGGCAAAGGGGCCTGGGTGGATACCAATGGACAGCCTGACCTTTCCTGCCTATCCCTGATCTAGCAAGCTCTCAGGAAGACCCATGTTCCCATTCATGTTCACCACTACTTACTGCGTTGGCCCCTGAGTGGGCTAGTAAAACCTCTGTCCCCTGTACAGGGGTGATATCATAGAATCATAGAATGGTTTGGGTTGGAAGGGACCCCAAGAATCATACAGCTCCAACCCCCCTGCCACAGGCAGGGCCACCAACTTCAGGCCTGGATCTACACAAGGTTGCCCAGGGCCCTATCCAACCTGGCCTGGAACACTTCCAGGGACAGGGCATCCACTACTTCTCTGGGCAGCCTGTTACCGCACCTCACCACTCTTTCTGTAAAAAAACTTCCCCCTAATATCTAATCTAAACCTTCCTTCCTTTAGTTTTAATCCATTCCCCCTTGTCCTGCCTTTAAAAAGGCTTCTCCCTTGTCTATTCTTTTAAAAAGTTGAATCCCCTCCTGTTTGTATGCTCCTTTCAGGTACTGGAAGGCTGCAATGAGGTCCCCCCGCAGCCTTCTCTTCTCCAGGATGAACAAGCCCAGCTCCCACAGCCTCTCTTTGTAGGGCAGGTGCTCCAGCCCTCTAATCATCTTCGTGGCCCTTCGTCATCTTCTAGTCCTCCTCCAACTCTAGTGCCGAACTGTTGCTCCTGACCAGAGCAAGTCATGACAGCTTGTAGAGGCGGGCTTACTAGAAGTATTAAAACACATCCAAAAGAGCTTGTTCATCTCCCTTCCCTGGCCAAGGAGAGCCCTTCAGAGGGAGCAGAGACTAGGCCTTACCTGGGAGCCACTGTGTGCAGGGTGAAGCAGGCACAGGTATCACATATGTAGTCTGAAGCCAGGCTACAGAATGGGAGACTCCTGTGTGGACCAGATTAGGGACCAAGCCTTAGAGGCACCAAGAACAGCCCTTTCCAAGTGACCATGCAAAACTTGTTTGGTTTGGAGCCCTTGAAAGGTGGTGGTGGTGGTGTTAAGGAAAGCCTTCCTTTGCCAAATATGTGGTAGGATTTGATCTGTTTTCTAGTTTTTCCCTGGTTCTTCTCATCATACAATCTAGAGCCTTCCCCTGTTCAGAGTCAAGTGATCCTAGTTACTAGTGTTGTGTTTGGGTGAAACTTCCTTTTGGCCATAGAGACCGTTTGGTATTTTCCCAACACTGTAGAAGGTCTGTCTCTGGGCTTTGGTGTTGGGACTCTTCACGGAGGCCCTGTGTAGCTTACACAGCTGCAGTCTTTAGTCCTATCCCAGTAATGAATTGTGACTGAAAAATGGGGAAAAGTCTAATTATTACCACAGCTAATAACAGGAGCCTGGACTGGAGTGCTGGGAACTGAGGAGTGAGATTTCTATATGAAGAGAAACTTCTTCACTCTGAGTGTGACAGAGCACTGGCACAGCCTGCCTAGAGTGGCTGTGGAGTCTCCTTCTGTGGAGATGGTCAAACCCTGCCTGGATGCTATCCTGTGCAACTTGTGCTAGGTGACCCTACTCTGGCAGGGGGCTGCACTAGATGATCTCCAGAGATCCCTGCCAGCCCCTAACCCCTCTGTGAGTTTTCATTCTGTTTCCTCCTTGTGTCAGTTGCCTGCTCATAGCTGAAGCCAGCAAGGGACTGACAGGACTGTGCTGGGACACCTTTTCATTCAGCACGGGGCCTTCCGAGGCGCGACCCGCTGAGAGTTGGCGGCTCAGCCTAGCTAGGCCCCCAGTAAGATGCCTCGCCCTCCGGCCTGCGAGCGGCACCTGTAGGCAGGGCCCGGCTGCCCAGGGAAGCAGCCTGAGGCAGGACCCCCGCCCGCCCGGGCTAACGGCTCCCGCCGGCTCTGGGCCCTGCGCCCCCGCGGCAGCCAACCGGTGCCTCGCTGCGCCGGCAGGGGGCAGCCGTGGGCCGCGCTGCCCGGGGGCGTCGGTGAGGCGGCGGGGTGGTTGCCGGGCGGGGGCAGGTGGAGGTACGCGGTATCCCGGGGCCGGCCCGGCGGTGCCCAGTTACGGGCTTCGTTGTTGCCCAGGGCCCGCCCCCAGCCCCTTCTAGGAGATAAAAGATGTTTTTCTGGCCGTAGTTTTTATCTTTCCGCCTGTCCTGCGGCACCCGCCGAGCCCGAAGGGAAGGTCCCGGGGGCATTTCCCACTGGCAGGCTGGGCCTGGG
>VZTU01025479.1:0-27647 GCA_013400835.1 Zapornia atra | reverse complement strand
TGGGAGGGTGGGGTGGGGAGCCCGTTGTGTGTTTTGTGCGTGGTGTGGGAGGCCTGTAAGACTTGTGGCGTTACTGAAAAGCTTCTGCCATCTGGCTCTTTACGTGGGAGCCGTGTGCTCTCTCTTCCTGTGCCAAGCGCCAGGAAATTTATGCGTTAGATAAAAAAGTGTCATCGTGGCCTGTGCTATTCTGTGTGCATGTCCGAGTTCCATCTACCCACCGGCCTGACAGTACCCAGGTCTGACTCTTGCTAAACACACGTCCCAGGGGCCAAAAGCTGGAATCCGTGCCGCTTCAGCAGAGCCTCGATGAAACTCCCTGCTGAATGTCCCTGAGAAGGTCTGCATTTGTCAGGTTGGAAAACAGTTTAAAACAAAACAAAACAAAACGACCCCCAAAACAGCCTTTGGGACCTTGCAGCAAATCCATAATCTGTGAGAATTAACCTATTTTTAATGCACTGCCTGCTTTCCCTGCAGTCCCTTGCCGGCCGGAGGCTGGTTCATCTTTCAGAGCCTAACAATGCTTCGTGTGTTTCTGTTTGCTCAACATTTAGAGGGCAGGCCTTCCTCTCTTCAGTGCTTTCTTAGCATTTTTTAATCATGTTTATAAAGTCAAATACCTAAGTGACCAAAAGAGAGGCGAGAACCGCTTCTCCACTCTGCAGGGTACTGCAATCTCCCCTTGAAGTCAATGGGGAGAGCCATGGTCCGCTGAAATCCTGATCAGAGCTGGGGCTTTGGCAAAAGGGGAGGAGTGAGCCCCTTGTTTTACTACATAGCCCCTTTCACAGAGGCCCGGGAAAGGAGGGGAGATGGCAGGGGATCTTTACACCCATGGTGGGACTTCTGAAGAATTTACAGTCATCTTTCCTAGAGACACTAAAGATTTTATAGCCTCGGTACCAGTGGTTACAATGCCCTATGGAGCGCGGAGCTGAGCATATGCCAGGGACCCCTTCATCTCACCAGAGGCTGGAAGGCGGCCAGGGGCTTCACATGGGGAAGTTTATTTCAGAGAGAGAAGGGAGTGAGGAAGCGGGAGGGAGAGAAGAGGGGAGAGAGGCCGAGCGGAGGGGGAGAGGGAAGGGAAAACAAAGGCATGTGAGATGTGAGAGCGAGGGAAAGAGGCAGGATGGAGAGCAAGGGTGGGGGAGTGGAGGGAGGCAGAGAAAGGAGAGGATGCCAGCAGCGGAGGAATGAGGGGAGAGACCCCTGGAGGAGTAACAGAAGGGAGGAATGAAAGGGAGGGAGAAGAAACATTTAGAAGTGGCAGAGGGAGGAAACATGAGAAGAAGGAAAAACAGAAAAAGAGCCAGCAAGAGGGAAAGGGAGAAATAGCAAATATGAGGAAAGTTATAAAGCAAAGCAGTATCCATGAGCAGGTACAAGAGAGAGGCTCAGAAACAGCTTGCAGCCCAGTCCCCCAGGCAAACTCAGCACAGAAAATGAGGCTTTTCAGCAACTGGCCCCATTCTCCTGCCAAGCCCTTAAACTGACAGAGGAGCTGGGGAGCACCTCAGCATACCTGATGGACCTGCATTCCCAGACTCCTCTTAGGCAGACGCTTGCCAAAATGAATATATATCTCTATATATATATATGCATGCAGGCTTGTGCATGTGTGTATGCCCCCCTATACATGTCTCCAAGCGCATCATACACTGGACTGTGTGACATCCATGCTTTTCCTCCCTTCACACGACTGTGCACCTGCTATGCAGACTCTTCACGTAGCTTCACCTGCCTCCACAGCCACCCACACATCCAGCTCAGGCAACACTCCCTCTTCAGCTGGCTGCAAAACAAGGCTTACACTTTGTGAAAAATGCTGAGGTTTGGCCATTTGAGTTCATTCCGTGCTGGGGAGAAAAACGAGCCTTTAAGATGTTTCTTTTTTTTTTTTCACGAGGTGGGGGGAAAAGAAAAATAATAATCCAACAGAAAAGTGAAGCCAGCAAGTGCTCCACCCCAAAAAATGAATCACAGACCCACATTTATGAAACAGTTCCTATGACCCAGTGGTCTGTGAACACGGGGCGCAGATTTAATGGTGACCATAGTGGTCAATTACAGCCTGGTCCTTTGTAGACCTTTGAGGCCATGCACAGGGCCGCTAGCCTAGCAGCTGAAGCACCGCCAGCATATGAAAGACTCATTTTTTTGTACTTTGTCCTAGGTCTGGCAAAACCAACCTGGTGGCATTTCTCTGGATGCAGTGGGATGATTTCTGAGGGCTGCACTTCCTTGGTTGGCAGATGCTCGGGTGTGGGGGGGAAATGTTTGCCTGAGGCTCCCACACATCGGTAACACCTCCGGCTTGCAGAGTCACAGCAAACCTGGGGCTCTAGGGCCAGAGCGATGTATAGAGACATACTGCCAACATCCACTGCCCATCACTGTGTTTTTAAAACATGATATGCCAACTTATTCTCAGGGACAGTCATAAAAGTTGCTTAAAGTAAACATTACATTCCATATGTTTCTCCCTCATTATAATGGAGAGAACATGGCTTGTAGCAGTGGTTTTCTAAACTTTTGTAGGTGTTGCCAGAACCCAGAAAGGGTAGGGAACCAAAGGCTTGAGAGGCCTGGCAACTGTATACTGGGATGAAGAAGAAACAGTGGTTTAATTTTCTCTTAAAATCCCTCCCCACAAGCTGTGAAAACTTTCTCCCATTAGACAAACACTGTACAAAGGCCCTGGGTAATGCATTGTTAACAGGACTTTCCCGTACTGACAGTAACCACAGCTCCACGCTGGAGGACTCAGCAAGCTGCTGGAGGGAGTAGGCTTGTGCACGCCACTGCTGCAGGAGCTTGTCGTGATGTCCAAGTACTGTGGCAGAGTCACAGGGGTGGCAGGAGAGCATCCTCTCCACGTCAGTGTTAGTGTCAGACCTCCTGTGAGACAGCTGAATGTTTCTGGATGCCTACGGGTATCAGTGGAATCCCTCTGACTTAGACAGATGAGATTTAGAGAGCCAAGACCCCCTGTTAAACAGCTGTCGTGGAACAGTTCAAGGAAGGGGTGCCATTATCTCAAGACCTGCCAGATACACATTTCCATGGGCTTGTAATTCGGCCTTTCACCTGTTCAGGAGTGCTCACCTAATGTCACTGCTTTTACACTTTTACAGACTCATTGTGAAAGACTGCTGCTTTAGAAATCCTCCTGTCCTGTTTCTTCCCCCATTATCTTAATTTTCTTTTACTTCCCTATAGAGTAACTGAGAAGCACACAGGGTACAGTGTGTGTGTCAAGGAGAAAAACATGAATCGGGAGAGCAACAGACATGCGTGTTGAGCACACCCTGTGGACCCAGCAACGTAAGCTAAATTTACTTTACTTTTACTATTCAGTCCCTGTTCTTGTTCAGAGGTGGCTGTACAGTCAAGGTTGTTGGCTTTGGAGCTGTGTGGTCATTTCTGCTAGGAGAGAGCACCAGGGAGCCTACACGTCAGGGCAGGAATAGAAAGGACCTGGCTCTTGTGCCAAGGCTTTCTTGGTAATCCAAGAAATTCACCCACAAAAAAAATGCTAAATGAGTTCAAACTATAGTCCAGAGGGGCCCTGGCGTCCTCAAGCCATAAACAGAGAAGAGAAATGGATCTGATAAAAAGCCACATTCTTGGTAGGCTTGGAGGAAAGCTACGTGCTTCGTACATGGGAGTGGGAATTGGTGTGGCTGGGCACAGGTCCTTACTCTGGGGCCGATGCTCTGCAGGCTGATTAAATCTTTTACTGGTGAATAATTACCTGCCTGGCCTGATCCACCGCAGGCGGTGGGAATACCCCGTTAGTGACTTCTTCCAAAAGAATAAAAGCGGGGCACCCATTCCTCACCTGGCTCTATCTGGCCTTTGGCAACAATGCTCAAGCCAAAGGTTTCAGTGCTGGGTGCTGTCAGGGTGGTCCCCAGATTTGGGGCCCTGTGCAGGCGACTGGGTTCTCACAGGTAGGGAGGGCATGGGGCTCCCACTGCCTCCCAAAGAAAAGAGCTCAGCACCTTGGGAGGTGTGGCCCAGGGCCTTCGTTCTGATGTTATTTTGTTCCCTGATTTTGGAAGGAGCAGTGGAAACAATTAGGTCTCTTAATTTCTCTGAGGCAAGATCCAAATACAGAAAATAATACATCTCCTAGGCAGGGAGAAGTGGGGAATTAACTGCCTTTTTTTTGGATGAGATCAGAGAAAGCTGATTTATGAAGCAAAGAGAAAGCAAAGTGCTTTTATGGGTAAAATGTTCCCTGCTTATTTCCTTTCTGTCAGACTACGTTCCTCCCACGCTTCTGGCTGCGAGCTCGCTCCTTGGAAGCCTGTTTAAGCATTTCAGCATGTGCTGATTTAACTGGGCACGGATTCTGACAGATCTTTGCAAATAACATCACAGGAGTTGCTGGAGGTGACTGCCTAATGCCGACCCAGGGCACGTTCAGGAGGACAAGGCAAACTGAAATCCAGCCAGCCCCATGCGCTCGCAGCCTCTCCCAAAGCGCCTCTGAGCATCAGGCTCCCGGTAGATACCCCCTTGCCATCTGCAGAAATGGGGTGCATCTCACGACCTGCTCTTTCTGCTCTTCTCTCTTGAGGAGACAGAGGCGAGGCTGGTCGACGGGAGAGAGGGGCCGAGAGCTGAATCCTCATGAAGAGCGGGGGCGTTTGGTTACAGCTCAGGCAGAGTGAGGGAAAGCAGAACAGGAGAGAAATTCAAGAGGGTGGGTGGGGAATGAGAAACTTTCTGCAATTGAATTTCCACACATGGGGCTTTCAGCTCCTGCCAATGTACATATAGGATGGGATGAACTTAGAGGAACTCAGAGAAGCTTATGCCTACTAAGGGAGAGTGTAGCAAGCAATTAGTATTGAATTATGGGACACCAGAACTACACCTGGGGTATCTTAAATGTTGATGGTTGTGGCCTATGCCGTCCACCCTGTCACTCTGGTTCCTGGTGACAAACATGTCCACCCATGGTAGGTCCAGGACCTGACAGACCTAGCTGCAAAGATCCATCTGCTGAGTCCATGCATCCCACCCATGCAAGTAGAGCCCAGTTTTCACTCAGATAGGTGGAAGCCTCAATATTTTCTACGCTGCCCAGAGGAACCACAAATAGAGCTAGTTTGGTGAGCTGTGGAGCACAAAGGTGGAGCAGTTCAACACATGGATACAGTATGCTTTGCACACCTGCCAGACCATTCTGTAGGCTGGCTGAAAGGTCTTGGTATGAGTGGCTGTTGCTTCTTCTCAGGTACCAACCACCCGGTTGATGAGATGCCACCCAGAAAGGACTCTAGGGCACCCTCAAGGACATCGCAACGTTCCTGGACAGGAACCATGTAACACCTGGCATACCCTCACAGAATAAAATTAGCAAAGGAGGTGAAATGAAATTATCCCACCATGAAGTCAGGCAAAAAAGGAAAAACATAGTTTAATAATAATGATGTAGAGTAGCCCCTGCGCTCAGACCCCAAACTGCGGTAGGTTTACAGGGAGGGGGGGTGGAGCAGGAGGTGGGGGTAGGGAAGAGAAAGCTGTACGGATTGACCTCTTTCCCCCCCTGCCCCCTCCTTTTTCTTTAAATCCCCACCTAGTCAGGAGTGCTCATTAAGGATGGCTCTCGTTTCTCTAATTAGGCTGCCCCCTTCTCTTCACAGGGCTCCAGACCTCTGCCATTCAGCAATAACAAGAATAACAAGAAACTCGTTATTTTACAACCTGGGCTGAGGAGGAGGGGTGGGAGGGAGAAGATGGCTTTGTGATGTGCTGCTCAGAAGAAAACGAGCTCAGAAAAACCTGAGTTGAGGGAGGAGTTCCTCCTGTTAGCGAGACCTTGTCTGCTCCTAAATGCTGTCTTTCCCCCCATACATGCCTGTGCTAAGAAGTAGCCCTATAAGGAACGGGGATTTGGCATTTTTACCTCTTTTCTGCAGGCTCATTCTTGAAAGTTGTTTTCCTTCGCAGCAGTCATATGTAGACACGCTCGTTTTTACGTGAAAAGTAGCCTTTGGGCTGAAGGGACTCTGACAGGACATGAGCCATCCCAGCTCTGAACCCGGAGGAGGTGGCAGCAGGATGTGCAAGGTGTTAATGCGGTCTGTATTAGTTGTTCATCAGCACCAGGGCAGGCTGCGATGGCTCACCTCAGGGAGGGCAGCAGCAGGAAGCCTCAGCCCAGCCTGGGTTCACAGATTCACTTTTCCTCTTTAATGCCACCGCTGTGCAAGCCCACCCAGCAGCCGAGCCCAGCAGCACCCCAAGTGTGAGGGGTGCCTGCCTCCCATCCGCGCCACCCTTCCCACAGCAACGGCAGCAGCACCTGCGCAACTCTGCCATCTCCACTCTGCATCCCGCGTTGCCCTGGCTGGTGATCTCCTTCCTCACGGCATCCCAGCAAACCTCCTCACCGGTAGATATTCTGTGCGTGATCTGTCCTAGGGAGCCTGCTTTGGCAGGGGGGTTGGATCCGATGATCTCTGGCGGTCCCTTCCAACCCCTACGATTCTGCGATTTCACAAAGCTGCTGTGAAAACAAAAAAAAAAAAGAAAAAAGAAAAAGAACCCCAACCCTTTATATATACCCATTGAGCAAAGGTGGAGGGTGAGTGAAATGGGGGCTCCCTGACAGACTCCTCTGGGTTCCCGTTACAGGATCAAGCCATGATCTTTCTCTGCCCAGCATGCTTTCTCTAAACATCATGTTGTGCAGCGTCCTGCCCCAGAAGCAAGTGTGCCAAGTCAGCACGACCAAGCATGTGTTTAAGTGTTGTTCTGGATGAGGTGAAAAAAAATAAATGCTCACCACCTTGCAAAACCAAACTCCTCCTTGAGCATTTGGAACAAATTTTGTCAAAACCAGCTTATCATCTCCATAAATTGTCACAGATCCACTCTGTTTCACAGAGCTAAACATTTCAACATTTTATCCACGTTACCAATTAAACCATCTTTGCTCAATTTATGCCTCATTTAAATAACTTATTACATCAGATACAGTTTTTTTTTGTATAGTTTGGTTTTAAGTCTCTTTTTCATACTCTCTTTAAGACTTGTCTAAGTCTTTCAAGATGTTCTTTCAAGCCCTCAGACCAAATTAAAACATCATTCACTGGAGTTTCAGCACTTAGCAGTTTCTCACAGATCTGGCAAATACTCTTTGAAATACCTCGGGAGCAGAACAAATGCCAAACAGCGCCTGCCTTAACTTATACATTGACATTTGCAAGCACGAATGTCCAAAGTTATGCCTCAAAAGTAGGTGCAGGCATGCAAGCAAGGGACCCTGGGTTGTTTTTCCTGAGGTGACGAATGTCCCGCGACAATGTCCTGAAGGATTTATGATATCAATTATTTGGATTCTGCCTCTGAGCCTTTCTTACAAATGATGGGTCATATTGTTTTCTAAATTTGTGTTCATGCCTTAACTCAGTTACATCTGCTAACGGGTTCAGATTGTCCTGATTGTAAATAGGCAAACAAATATGTATCTGCTGGGACTGAGATTCACTCTGCCAAACCCTCTTTAAATCCTCTCTCTTCCTCCCACAAGAAAAATCCAAAGCCCAAAAACACTGAAAAAAAAAAAAAGACAAGGCAAATTGTTTCAGCTGAAATGCAGTTTTCTCATGGTAGTTTTTTTGGGGTTTTTTTTGGTGCCAAACCTCAAGAATTTGGGTCACCTGAAACATGTAGCAAATTCACATCAATTTTGCTGAATTATGTTGACTGAAAGAAAAGCAGTCCTGTCTGTAAGGGTGAGAAACTCCCACCCTATTGCTTACACCTTGGCTGTTTTTCTGCAGGGCACCCCAGCAGATCCATGGGGCTTGGGAAAGATTGATTTTTGGCCTTTGGTTCTGATCGGCTTTCTCCCACCAAGAAGCACTTAGAGAGGGTGCAGGCGGGAGAGAAGGTGCATTACAGCTTCATGGACAGCCTGAGCTGGTGGAACCACTTCCAGCCCACAGAAACATTCGGAACGTTCAGGACTTTGCCTTTTCCTGCTGGTAAAATACAGCTTTGCTTTTACAGTGACCCTCACCTTCCTGCCCAGAGGAGAACTTGGATGTTTTGTCTGTGCTGACCCTCCAGCTGGGGCTGGGAGATGTTTTGGCCCCAGATTACACATCTGGTTTTACATCTCTTCTCACTTCTCCTGTTTCAGGCAGAAACACACGGCAGGTACTTTTACAAGCATGGTGTTACCTGCGTTATACTGAGTCCATCTGCATTGCACTTGGAGGGGAACCCAGAAACTGTTTTCAAAGTCAGGCTTGCTGCCTATACAGAGAGTGGACCTGGGAGTGTGGAAAGGACCTGATGTGCCCCATGCTAATCCAGAGGCATTGGTATGGATGCCCAGGGGCTATTGGGTTAAATACACAATGTATTTGCATCTACCCTGGGGTGCTGCACTGAAGCCAGACAGGAGAGCTAGCAAGATATGTTCTCTTGCAGCCACCATCACCACCTCCCCCGTGCCAGTCACACACTTTAAATTTACTCCTTAGTCTGCTCGTTAATGATGTGTTATGTATTATGTCTGAGCGGGCCAGTCAGTATCAGAGCTGCTGGAATGAGAGGCAGTCCCAGCCCAGCAAAGCTCACACCTCATGGAGGCGGAGGTAGAGGAGATCTTGGCTTCAAGGCAACTGCAAGAGCATGCCAGGGTTGTCTGCACCATGATGCCCACCACCCTGACTTCACATGAGTGAGCCCAACGGGGAGCAAGGAGTTCCCAGCTGGGAAAAGGCAATTTGCAGCTATTCTGAGCCGTACTGGTTGGATCCCGCCTGTGAAAACAAACAGAGAAAGATGTCGAGTTTCTATTGACTAGCACTTCTGGGACAACACAGGCGGCTTTATTTGCTGAGGGGTGTGTGGGTGTGTGTGTGTGTGTGTGGGTGTGTGTGTGTGTGTGTGAAACAGCCCCAAGTTTCCTCCCCACCCTGCTACATCCCTGATGCCCCAGGGTGTATTGTCCCCCTTTGTCCCTGAGAAGAACACGTGTCCGGTAGCACCACAGTTATTTTTAGGAGAGCTTGGCCAGCTTCCACGGTGGTGGTGGCTTTGGCGAGCCAGGAGAAGCAGACTTTTTTCTCTCTGCCTTTCAATGTTTGGAAACAGTGAGACTGCCAAGGCAGCCCGTCTCCTGCTCTGCACTTCCAGCCTCTGGAAAGTGAGAGTGAGCCCTGAAAAGCCTGGCAGGACAACCGCGAGAGCCTGCCAGGCAGCCGGCAGCACCCTGCCAACACCAGCGGCCCCTTGCCACCACCAGCCAGGGAAAGCTGGGTCTGAGGGGGGCATGGAGAAGGGGAAGCAGCGGCAGAGGGCGAGGCTGGAAAACTGCATGGCTCCCCTCAGGGACACCCTTTTCATCTCCTGCAACTGACTCTGAATTTGGTACAGATGCAGTCAGGGAGGGGGGCAGTGCCCTGTGGTTTGGACAGCATGGAGGTTGCAACAGAGGGCGGTGAGGAAGGGAAAGGTGCAGACAGCAGCCTGTGCAGGATTTCTTGTTATATGGGTTTGAGACCAGGACAATCTTGCTCAGGGGAGGGACCCTGCTGTCATCTGCCCGGCTCAGAGACCAGAGCAACCTGCAAGCAGCAGTGCAGCTGGCCTGGGCTGCGACACCTGTGGGACTCCCCTGGCCTCCTGACCAGGGTTTGGCCAAGCCTGGTGAGAAGGGACCAAGGCATCCCTCAGTGGGTCAGATATGAAGAGGGTAAGGCCTGCAATACCAAGGGGTGCTGCAGACCCAGAGCAAGAGGCACGGGCCGTGAACAGCCCAGCACCTGGATGATGGTGGAGGAGATCTTTGCGGGGCAGATCTTTTTCAGCCACAGAGCAAAGAGAGAGTCTAACACAGCTAGCAGCCCGCTCAGCTGGTTGACACTGATGTTGCGATTTTTCCCCCAGCCCCTTGAATCTCACTTCTGAATGAAAGCAACTCTTTTATTTAAAAAAACAAAAAAAAGCTGGAGGCATTTGTCTACCAAAGCATTGCTGATACCCTGTGACGCAGCAGGGAGCACCTGGGCCACCAGCAAGGCAGCAGTGGTAGCTGGGACCGGGGGACAAGTCTTTCCAAATCGTTGGCATCCGTTTCACTGCAGAGACTTGTGGCAAGCCCACGCCATCAGGACGGCAGCCTCTCCTCTCCTGCCAGCCTGTGGGTCCAGGGCAGCAGGATGGAGCCCCCTTTTTCTCTCAGAGCCCCACCATCCCTAGCTCTGAATCATGTCGCTGCCAAAAAGATGAAGGGCTCCAGTGTACGAAGGGGAGGGAGGAGGAAAAGAGGAGGTGCAAGCATGTGTGTGTGTGTGTGTGCGCGCGCGCGCGTGCGTTGGGGGGAGATGGAGACGTCGGGGAAGAACAGACCAGCTTTCAGAGTTTGGCTAACACCCTCTCCAGCCTCTTACTCAGCATACGCGGGGTCCCATGATCTGAGTAGCAGCCCCTCTCATGCCATTGTGTGCCTGACCTGCTTAAATAAACGGTGTTATTTTAAGCAAGGGCAGTCGAGCATTTGCCAAAGGTTCTTATCTTTCTCACTGCCTTTCTCTAGTCCTCCTTCCCCCCCTTTCCCGCTGCTTCAGTTTCCCCTCCCACCCCACTTTCCTTTACACAGCGGGATTAATCCATCAAACCGAATGGGGGGGAGGAGGAGGGGCAATGAGCCCGCACTCCAGTGAGCACTGAAGAGGCCCCCATTCATGGGTCAACAAAACCAGGGAGGACTCTTGGACTTAATCAGCCAAGGAGCGCTCCAGCCCTGGAGACAATTAACATCAAAGCAGTGCAGGAGAAAGAGGAGACGGGACAGCCAGGAAGCCTGGAAACCCACGTACAAATCCCGATTAAAAAGGGAGGGAGGTTAGGAAGGAAGCGACAAGAAGGAGGATGCTCAGTGGCATGCGAGAAGAGTTGATCTGCAACTGCCCTTGGGAGAGGGAAACTGAGGTGCGAGGAGGAGGAAGGACTCGCTCGAGGCCGACTGCAGAGCAGCAGTGTAGCCTCACTGGGGGCAGAGTCTCCCAACTTCTGCCCAAATCCTCTTACTGAGGCTGCCCTGGGGTCAGATCCCACACTGTCAGTGGCTGGAGCACATATCCCTTACACCAGCTGAAGTTTTGTAACACCAGTGGGACTAGGATTAAGCAGCAGCATGTGGCAAGGTGTTTCTGGCCTCCCGCACCTCATTTTGAAGGCTGTTTCCAAGTCTTGTCATGGAGTTGTCACAAACCCCGTAACTGAAAAAACCTTAACAATACTTTATTATTACCTTTGGGCACCACATCAAAGACCATGTGCACCTAACCATAATACTCATATTTTGCCTCTCTAACAGATGGTTACTTGACTGCTAATGCAAACTGGCAGCGGTACCGCTCAGTTTTAGGGAGCAGCAGGGGCTCCACAGCAAGATCCCAGGGCTCAGGCTGGATTGCTCCCAGGGAGGGACAGCTTAGCCTGGAAACCACCCTTGCACTGGCGCTTGGGGTTTATTTAGGAATAAAAGCAGTGGATGAAGCTAGAGGTGAAGAGGGAGCAGTTCCTGGCTCTGTGGCTGTGGGCCCCCACACAGGCGAGTGTGCTGAACTGAAAAGAAGGGGGTGACGTGCTGCTGAGGGGAAGGGTAACGGCGAAGGAGGCTGCAGGGCAGTTTTCCAAAACTCTTGCTGCACGCTTCCCCCCTTCGTGGGCCTCACTCTGCAGAGATCTTTCCACACCTCCGGAGCTCCATGAGGAAATGTTAGGCTGCTAGTGAGCTGTTTCAGTTGCAGTTTACCATCTTCTTGAGTTACCATGGGGATATTGAATGGAAAATTAGATCCGTGCCACAGCTTGCCAGTGTAGTCCCTCTTCTCAGCCCCAGACTGCTCAGACATCTCCTCCCCAGAGCTCTGTGACAGGTAGTGCTGTTGCCAGCACACAGCTACAGTCATGGCTGTGCTGACATCTTATGTTCCATGTCAAAGTATCATCTATGGTAAGATTTGAATTGCATCCCCTACCATCATATTAGCACTGACGGAATGCCACAGAGGTGACAGAGCCTTCCTGGAGGGGAGTGGGGTCTGTGGGCACTGCTCGGTTAAACCCTGGCATCCCAGGTCCTCAGTGAGCACAACATGTGGGTATGCACAGAGACACCAGGTCTCTTCCTGGTGACTCTTCCATCAGCATTTTCCCTGCTTGTACACGCCCATCTGAACCAGTAAAACCTTCAGGACTGGGACTTTCTCCTGTAGTGGGAAAGTAGAAATCCTTGGGGCTCAAAAGTTGGCATCATACTCCCACTTGTCTAAAATATATAGAGGGAGGGGAGCACAGAGCATCATGATGGTTAGGCTTAGCTCCTGATTTGGGGAAATGGGATTCTGGCTCATGCTTTTTGGGGAAACCATTTAGAGGTATGATTCCATTAAGGACTGTGATCAGAAACCAGGGAAAACAAAGACAGGGAAAAACAGTACAAAACCACTGCCAACATGAGCCATCACTCTGAGTTAAACAATGAGTTTCGTATAAAGAAGAAAGGAAGAAACTCACTGAATTGCTAGCTAGCGCAATGAAGCACTATGTTTCTGTACCAGTATTTGCCCCAAAGTACATCACCCAATTCAGAGTAACTTTTGGAGCATTTTTAAAAGTTTTTATTATGTTCTTCAGTATAAAAATGGTAATTCCATCCTTCTGCATGCTCAAAGCACTGATCAAGTCAAGCCTCACAGTTCAGGGGCAGACAGCTGAAAAGCTTTCCCAGTGTCTCCAAAATGCTTCAAGTGGGAGTGGACAGGGCTAAGTACATCCCTCAAAAAGCAGGACCCTGAACAATGGGCTTGGGCCAAGATCATGGCCCTGGGCTGGGTCAACGACAGGACCAAGTGGTAGCCCAGATACTGCAGGAGTAAGGATCCCCCAGAGAGGTTGGGGCCACAGAGGCAGCAGGGCATCAGTCAGTCCCACCATCTTGTGAACACATAGGTGGAAGCCTGGGCAGGTCCATGTAGCCAGTACCCACAAGGAGAAAGGGTGACTTGAAAGCCCTCCCTGTTTCACACCACTAAAATTTCCCATCCTGGGGATTGCTCTGGCAGGATTTGGCAGCTCTGGCCCAGTTTGGTAGCTGCACAGCAGCTCTGCACCGATGGGTTCATGCCTGGGTGGTTTTCGCCACCATGGGCACACCAGTGGCAGGCAGACAGGCAAGGAGGAGGCGAGGGAATGCTGGCCAGAGGGAACAGCTCTCCGTGTATCAGTTACATCTTAATTGCGGCTGTCTGGTTGCAAGGAAGAACAGGAAGGGGAGCAGAGGGCCAGCTTTGGCTTTTCTTTCATGTGCTGAACTTTTGGGCTCCTCTTCCCTTTCTTCCACCCACCCTCTTTTGCTCAGATAGAGCCACCCACATGCTTGAGCCACACTTTTCCTTGATTTCTTGTTTTGTTCCATCATGGCTCTTCTCCAAGGGCTTGGAGAGTTTCTTGAAAAAGGAAAAGGGGGAGCTGGGGTTGCACAGAGGTAAAACATTGTGCAATGCATTCCATCACCTTTTTCCTCCTCCTCCTTCTACCCTTCTCCTTCCCTCTCCTCCTCCTCTTCTTCCTCCACCTCCTCCTCTGTGCTGTCTCCTGAGCATCCCTCCCTTTTCCTCAGCAGGTACCTGCGGAAAGTGACCCTGTCAACAAAACCCCAGCAGGATCGGCCTTTGGTCTTGCTCGAGCAGCTGGTTCCTATTAAGAGTCCTCAATCACGGAGAAGTCTTTCTCTCCCATCTGAAATATTTTATTATTGCTTTTACTTTCTTTCAGTTTCCTAAGGGGAAGGGAGGGAGTCTGGGGGTGGGGGGTGGGGTGCATGCATGCAGTGAACTAAAGAAAGGGAATTTAGAGCCTGATCCTATTGTGCCCATGTGGAAGGCTGTGCGTTAGACAGCTGCTCTAAGTATTCACTGAATTATTCCTTGTCTTTTCATTCCCCCACTGCCTCAGGTAGAGCTCCTGAGGATGAGAAAGGCCATCATTTCTCTGAGTGTGAGCCCCTTCACCTGCTTAGCTGTAAGGCCAGGATTTAAAATGGGCTGGGTTAACCCCCAGTGGGAGCCTGAGAGGCCTAAATATGAACAGCTGAGAGCTGTGGCCTTCTGGTTTTGGAGTGTAAGAGGAATTATTTGGCTGGACCATTTATTGGTACCCTCTCTCCTGGACTGACTGTAAGACCACTGTCCAGTCTTTAAGACCAGTGTCTGGGCTCTGCCTCAATCCGGTGAGGACACGTCAGTCTATCCAGAAGGGGAGTAGTCCCAGTGTAAGCTTCTCCAGTGAAGCTCCAGGGAAGCTAAGTGTGGGGGTCTTTCCAAGGCTCAGACATGGTGTATAGCCCCCTTCCCCCACCCAGGCTCGTGCTAACCTCTCTTGTAGCTCCTGAGCCCTGGCAGAGACCAGCTCTCCTGAGGGACGGGGACTGACTGTCCCTTGCTGTAAGGCTGCTTCTAACACTGGCTTTAACATGTATAACTCATGGTGGACCAGGTGAGATGGTGAAAATTTGCCACAGGCTGGCAGCACTAGTTCCATGGGGAGACAGTGAAATGAGCAGTGGGCACTAGCCAGGAGGCACATGCTTTTGGGTGACCAGTGGTCAGGGTGGGAATTCTTCTTAAGAAGAGAAGGAGGTGTACATACCCACATCAACACAGCATTTTTGCTGAGACTGGCTCCTGGCCCGGATGGCTTAGGTGATCCTAGGACTTGTTGCAGAGCTGCCATGACCTAAAAAGATAGAAAAGATTATGTAAATTCTCCCCGCTAATTGTTCAACCTCTATTGCCTTTGAAAAGACAAAGATGACATGAAGCCCCCTGCTCGCTAATGAGCAAAATGCCTGCACTTGGTTTCCTCCTCTGGAATTTCAGCTCTTTGCCTCTGCTATTCATTTCTGCCGGGCTGCCGGGCTGTGGCCTGGTGCAATGCCGGCAATATTCCTCCGGGGACAAGAGACACGTTTCTCCTCACAGCTCATTAGTAGGAACCATCATATCGTCTTCAGCCATCTGAGAAAGCGTCCTCCTCATCTCCTGGCCTGCAACTGGCTTGCAACCAGTTTCCCCACAGGGCTGGATGGCAAAGGATGCTGCAACTCTCCTGCCTGAACATGGGCATATGAGAAAGAAATCAATCCCGGGTGCGTCGCAGTAGGGATGCGGCGCTGGGAGGGATCTCCTCTTTTACCACGGCTTGTCCCTCGCTATTGTCAGCAATCGCGTCGTGCAATCTTTTGCACAAACGCGAAGCTCCAAACAATCCTAACAAGTTTTAAGATTCTCCCACTACCCCAATTAGTAGGCTCTTCCAGAATCTGGCAGCTCTGAGGCTTAAACCATTCTTCTTATTTCCAGTCTCAATTTATTCCTGGCTGGAGCATGCCCACTTGTTCTTGCGCCAACATTGTTCCAAGGCTTAAATAGCTCTGCTCCCTCCCTGGTGCTTAGCTCTCTGATGTGTTTACCAAGAACAATCATATCCATTCTCAGCCTGCATTTCGCTGGGCAAAATAAATCAACAATCTCCTGCCCTGCGATAGGCACTCTCTTCCCCTGACCGTCCTGCTAGCCTGCATCTCCTCTTCCCAATCCTTCTCTTTCCAGTGCAGATGGCAAGAACTGGAGACCGTTCCCTGTCACCTGTGCTCCGGGGAGGGTCCTGAGCAGCCCTCAGATTTTTGCTGGTGCCCCAGTAGCCAGATAAGGTCTGAGAGCTGAGATTTTTATAGGCACAGACTGATTTTTCCAGTGGATTCTGTTTTCAACTCTTAAGCATCGGGTACAGTAGTGCCTTGTCTTGGGGCAGCTTCCCAACACCGCTAAGGAGCCAGCAGCCCCACTCTGCTCTGAAGCTATCGCTGCCTGGCTGCCAGTGAAGCACGCAAGGCTTGCTTGCAGAACCATAGGTATAAAGTTACTCGAGGTTTTGATTCATTTGGTGGCACTGGCTGTTAAAGTCGGCTCTCCGATTTCCCAGCACAGCAAGGCACCCTGAGATGTATCATGGGATAGCTTTAGCAGAAGGTTTTGTTTATCTGGTGGTCCATGTACATTTTTCCTGTGATGCTTTCCTGGACACACTGAATTCCTGTCAACAGGATATTGAGAGGTCCAAGTAAAATTACGTAAGTGTGGGTGTGCTTGTTACATAATTTAGTATGTATCTGACCCTCCACCTTGTCCACAACACTTAATTTTTCTCACACAAAAGATGTGCAGACTGAAGATGAGAGGTCTTAGGCTAGGATACGCTGAAGCAGAAAGAAACAAGTAAGTCTGTCTTTCAGTTACCCCAAACCTGGACTTCAGGAAGCAACCAGCCAGTTTCAGCTCCTCAAAGTGTAGGAATTCAGCTGTGCTCTTTTTTTTTTTAAAAACTCTGTGACTCAACTCTTCTGCACAGTATATTCTATTAGTACCAGGCCCTTTAGATTTGGGAAAGGCTGTGGAAGAACGGTGCAATATTATTTTAGGAACTGGCATTAGAAGAAGTGACGAGCTGAAAGGGAAAGACACATGGGCTGCAGTTCTTGCGGGTAGAGCCTTCCTCTGGATGCCTCTCACCATGTCTTGCTTTCAGACTTATATTAGTCTTCTCACTTGCACAAGAAATAAATTATTTATTTCCTTTTATTTTATTTTTTTCTTTTTTTTTTTTCCCTGACATATTTTATTTTGGCCTGCAATGGACCTTTCTGGGTAGATGTCCCCAGGTCTGCAAATTTATGCAGATGTGTCACTGCGCTGTTGGGGATTCGGAAATATTGAGGTATGGGACTGGGAGAGAGTGAGGTGTTGAATGGCATCCTTCTTTCCGCACCCTTTCTGCCACCTGCAGAGTTACAGGAGTTTTTCCTTACTGATAGCTGCACATCACTTTCATTCCCTTCCGTTTTGTACATCTGTACCGCCGCCACTTCTTGTATCTTGGTCAAAATGGCATGCACTGACTTTGCTGGGTCCCAAGACCTCACTCAGCAAACACCATGTTGTATGATATTAGTGCAGCACAGAGAACTCTCTCTTGATGGGTTGCTTGAGAAAATGGGACTCTGACACAGCCCCTGTGGCCCAGACTGGTTCCGATACCTCCCGGTGCCAGGCAAGTGCCGTTGCTGCACCATGGCATGCTTTGTCTCCACACAGGGAAGCTGAGGTATAATGGGAAACAAGACTTGAAAAGCCCAAACCTTTTCCCCTCCTAAAGTCTTTTGTTCCTGAAACCAAAGCACGGTAAATCAAGGGGTTCTGCCTTAAATTAACTTGCAATGCTCTTTAGTATTAAAAAAAAACCAACCCAAAAAACCCAACCCCCAAAACAACCAAATCCCCAAGTCCCCAAAAGGAAGAGGAGGAGGAAAAGGCAGGACCTCAGGGAGGATTCATAAATCACATTGCAATGGACCTGGTACAGATGTTCCTGCATTCGGCCCACCAAGCGAAGCGCAGCACCATAACAGGACTGACAGGCCACGTGTGAAAGCAGACAGAACACAGCTGACTCAGAGGAGACGTGCTCTCTCTGGCAAATGTAACACATGCTTAGTCCCTGCCCCGGCCTCCCTCCGTCCCTCCTGCCAAAAAATAAACAAGCCAGCTCAAACCTGTCATAGTCTGGAAGTCTTCAGCTATCCCTTTATTTTAACATGGTGTGCATGGTCTGGTCTCCTAGTGCTTAATGCTTTGGCATACCACTGGAAAACCAATCATTCTCCAATTTTTGGACTGTGGCTTCCCACCTGGCTGTCCAGGGGGACAATGTCCTGGCCCCAGGCCCCAGGCAGCAACAAACTGGAACGAGGGGAAGGAAAGGATCAGGCATTTCTCCACAGCCAAATCATTCCCAGTTCTTTTTTTGAAGGGAGTCCTAACCAAGTTGCCCAGAAAGCTCCAACACTGCAGCACCAGATGTCTGGAAGACCACTGCAGAGGGACCCTATGCCCTGAAGCAAGCAGCCAAGGGCTGAGGCAAGTATTTGGATCCAGAATATAGAGCCAGCTACGAGGGGGGTGTGGCTGTGGGGCTGGGGGCCAGGCATACCCAGCCCCATGTGGGTCCAGAGGCACATCAGGCTGTATGCCCATCTCCTGGGGCAGAGACCACAGGTGCAAGAGCATGATTAGTCCCAAAATCCTCCATCCCAAAGCATCCTCATTCACATCCAAGCATTTTGCAGCTCCTTCCCTAGTTCTCCAAGCAAATAGAAGGTCACAGATGACAGAAGGAAATCGCCCATGCTCACCCAATGACCATGCCCTCCATCTGGGAACAAGGGAAGTAGGTGGCAGGTGAAGTTTCAAGCCAAATTTTTCTGTGGTTTGCCTCAGAAAATGACCTGTCCTGTTGCACTTCTGAAACCTGAAATGCTGTTCTTGTCAGAAATGGCCTCAGAGTCATTAGGGCTTCCCTCAGTGTCCTCTGTTGGGTACCCACAGCAAAAAGACTGGAAAGAAGCTCAATTAGGATCATTTTGTCCTCTGTGTCAGGGGAGGAAAAAAACACATTGGGAATTCCAACAGGCTTTTGGGGTGGCCAACACCTGGGTGGTGCATTGTTTTTTAAATGGTCTCCAAAAATATCCAGGACCACAAAAGGGGAAAAATTAATAAGGATAATTAACTGGTTTCCATCTCCAAGCGCTTTGGAGACATGAGCTAATCAGTCTGTAGGCACATACAAGCACACACAATGTCTGTAATTAGCTTGCTCTTCTACTTCCTCACCTCTTCCCCCAGCAGATTGCCCACTGAGATCCCTATCAGACAGAACAGGTCTCTCTCTGCCCCTCCTGCAGAGGCCTGACAAAATGAACTGTCTCTCTGTCTGTCTGTCTGTCTGTCTACTTCCCTCCCCTGCTGGCCACGATCAGATTTCACTAAATGAATCACAGTCTCGTGGAAACTCCCTCTGGTCTTTGCCAAGAATGGCAAAGTTGATGAAAATGGGACTTGCAGCCAAAGTGAGTTTAGCACAGTTCCTTACTGGTTCCAACCAACTGGGTTCCCACTGTAGTTAGTTGTTTGGTTGCTTCTGGTTGTCCTGTTTCTGCTTTCAGCCTGGCACCTCTCCTCTACCTGGAGCATCTTTCTTTCCCAGGATTATCATGTTGATTACTAGATGCCAAGCCATAGCTCCAGGGACCTCCTGGCAGTTACAGGTTGGTTGATTGCTTCCTTCCACCAAAATGTTCCTCATTTGTTGGGGTTTTTTTTCAATGAAGAGGACCCATTGAGGCCAAGTGTCCATCTATCCAGACCACTAGCGTGGGTTTAAACATCTTCTTTGTTTCCAGTCAGGAATTTGTTAGCTGGTATAGTCCTGCCCTTGAATCTTATGTCCTTCTCTGACAACTTAATTGCTCTGCTGGTTTCAGCACATGGTCTAGCAGAACAGGTACCTTCCAACTGAGAACCATTAATCCTCTCCCAGATGGGGCCCAGACTCCTAATGGAATCCTAGGCAATGGGTACTTTACTTCTCTGAGCCTCATTGTCCTCATGAGTAAAACAACTGTAATAAACTCTCTTTTCAAAGTGCTTTGTGGAAGACATTGGATTTAGTGCTGGAGGGTATCTCACAACACAGAAGAACCACATAGAAAGGAGGTTGCTAACATGCCATGCTCAAGCTAAGGCCCAAGGACATAGCAGCAATCTCTTCCCCAGCCCCAGGCTGAGATGCTGAAACAGAGGTCCAGGGGGCTGTAGCACTGGAAGGCTTCAGATTCTCAGTCCAGTTCAAACTGGTGTGGCAGATCATTATGAAAAGTTACTGACAGGGAAAAGGCCTACTGCTGTTAGCCTTAGCATTTCCTCTCCATGGTCACCAGGAAGGTGCTATGGTGTGCCACAGTGGCCCCGTAGAAGAGGCCCAATTGGACTCCTGGCCACCTGTACACTTTGCTCAAGCCTCTCTCTGTTGATGTTGTCCGTATGTCCAGAAACAGACCTGCACCTCAGGCATTTCCTGGAAAGCCATTTGTTGTGGTTTAACCCCAGCCAGCAACCAAGTCCCACGCAGCCACTCACTCACCCATGGCAGGATGAGGGAGAGATTTGGAAGAGTCAAAGCAAGAGAACCTGTGGGTTGATTTAAAGAGAGTTTAATGGATAAACCAAAAGCCATGCACACAAGTAAAGCAAAGCAAGAATTCATTCACCACTTCCCATGGGCAAGCAGGTGTTCAGCCATCTCCAGGAAGGCAGGGCTCCTTCACGCATAATGGTTACCTAGAAAGACAAACGAGCCCCTTGACCTTCTTCGTGCTCCAGCTTTATATGCTGAACATGACAACATCTGGTATGGAATATGGTCAGTTGGGGTCATCCGTCCTGGCTGTGTCCCCTCACAACTCCTTGTACACCCCCAGCCTACTCACTGGTGGGGTGGAGTGAGGAGCAGAAAAGGCCTTGGCTCTATGTGAGCACAGCTCAGCCATAATAAACACACCTCTGTATTACAACTCTCTTTTCAGCACAAATCCAAAACATAGCCCTGTGCTAAATACTGTGAAGAAAACTGACTCTATCCCAGCCAAAACCAGCATGCCATGGAAGAGGAGCCCACAGAAGCTTGCATGTTGATAGGAAGCTCTTCATGGCTGGCTCTGCAGTGGGGTACTAGGGCTCCCAGGCAGGGCAGCATGCATAGTCCTCTCGGGGCTTCTGGGGTGTGGGGATGTGGGGAGTCTGCAGCCCCATTTGGCTGCTAGTGCAGCTTTCCCAGGCCGCTCTGTGGCTGTTACAGGCTGCACAGGAGCAAGACCAACATAACATACCTCACCTCCTTATTCTCCAGCCTTTACTTCTCCTTGCCTTTCCCCTTAGCAGTACCTCCTATTCTCTCTAGTTCCTCTCTGAGCCTCTTTCTTTTATTATCCTACCTGCTCTCATGCCCCTTACCCCCATTCCCCCTTATTTTCCCACCTCAGCTTTCCCACCTCAGCTGGCTCCTTTTCTCCTGGAAGCCACTCGGCATGTGTGCCAGATGCCCTGGATCAACAGGGAGAGGCAGCTCAGGCTCATGCCATGGCTCCCAGCTCTCCTCTCCCAGCTCCACATCATGAAAGCCTGAGCCCCAGCAAGTCCAGGAGCTGGTACTACCCAGGGATACCACAGCTCTGCCTTGCTGTCCCACTGCAGGAGCCTCCCCTCCAGGAGCAGGGAGCAGCCCTTGGGGTGGGACTGGCATGGGGTCTCCACCAGGACAAGGCAATGTACCTCTGTCAGCCCACACATGACCACCTCGCCTTGGGGGACAACCACAAGCTCTTATCAGGACTCAGCCCTTGGCTGTGAGGAGGAGGGATCGTTTCCCTTTCTGGGTCTCCCTGCTCTCCCTCTAACCCTCTGCTCTCTCCTTCCCTCTCATCCATTTCCTTTGACACTGGTCCCAGGCCCACTGCCAAGTCTCAGATCCATTAGCGAGGTGCCTTGCTGACTGAAGCACAAATCAGGATGGATCCGGGTGCAATTAGCAGCTTCTAGCACCTCATCTGGAAGGCATTAGCTTGGCTTTTGGGGGAGGGGGTTATGGGTTGGGAGGAGAAGAGAGAAATAAAAGGGAATGGATATAGATGCCAAACAGAATAAATAAGCTATTTCTACCACTCTTAGGAACCACCATGGAGCATTCGACAGCAACATGCAAACAGATGTGCTAGAGCCATCTCTGGGGGACACACCAACTGTGCCAAGTCCATATGGCCCATAGACCTCCCCTCCCAGGAAGATGTGGTTATTGCGTCCAAGAAGGTAGCGAGATGGCCTGAAGGTGTGCAGCTAGCCACAGCTTGCAGGTGATGTCCCTCCTGGGTTATGGTGTCTGTAAGAACACTTTGGTCTAGCTTGGCCTCCTCTTCCTTTGGCGCCCTGCTCCATCTGGCTCCCAGTGCACTAAAATCCCCAATAACGTGATGATGTGATATCTGTCTTATACTTGAAGAGCCAAGATAGACTAGCACGTATCAGTTATGATGGTCCATATGTCTGTTGCAGACACAAGCCCCAAGCAATATAGTTCTCATCAAGCCGTGACTCTGTACCAAAAATATTTGCCTTCCTCTTCTTTTCCCAGCCTTACTGATATCTTTGAGGAAAACCCTGGTATTGCTTTATAGCAGAGACACAAGCTGTCCCCTGCTCCCTTGCCAGCTTGGTCTACAGCCAGGGTGTGTGGATGCTCAGGAGGCTGTGACCCCTGGCCAACCATAGTCCCAAGCTAATGGGACAGAGCAAACATACTCGTAGTGTGACCTTCGAGTTCCCAGAAAGGTCCTGCTCTTTCATGGGCGCAACGGCACTGTCCCTGAGCATGTCCCTGAGGGATTAAGACATAGCTGACCGTTAGAGAAGATGACAATGAGTTTGAAAGCATCCTTGTGCTGGCAACCCGTACACTTGCCCCCTCTCATCTCTGCAAAAAAACAGGCTGTGCATTGTCCTTTAATTTGTCCTCCTTTCCCTGCCTTATGAAAGGGGCTGGAGCCAGCCTGCTCATTTCCTCTGCTTTTCCCTTCTGCAAGATCTCAGCTCTGGGAATAAGGCAGGGTGGGAGTGGGGGAGGCCAAGGCTGTGCTGGGCCCCGGAGGGGTCTGCTGGGAAGCAGGACCCCAAGGGCTCCGGGGTGGGGGGCTGCTGGCAGCAGGTGGCTGGCATGCCTCTGAAATGGCGCATGTCGAGCTCGGAGCCTTCAGGGGAGAAACCAAACACTGATCGCAGTCTCCTTGGGTGGGAGAGCCCACTAGCCAGCAAAGCAAGAAGGGCTGGCTTTTATTTATCCATCTGGGTATGATCCCCATACCCAGATGCCAGATCCCCCTCGCCACAGTACACATGGGCCATTCCACTTCCCAGGGCCACCTGCTGATGGCCAGGGGCTGGGGAAGCCAAGGCTTCCTCTGAGCCAGTGATCTCATATTATTCCTGTGCAGGCAGCACTTGGAAGTAGCTGGAAACTTCTCGAAGAGTTATTTTTCCTACACCAGCTGTTGCCAGACTGTGGTCTGTGAAGCCCTGCCGGGTAGTGAGCTCATGGAAAGTGGCCTGCACATGGTCTCAGGTGCCAGCCACCTTCTTTAGATTTCCAGCCCTGAAACTGTGGTGACATAGGTGTGGGGTGCCTGGGAGAAATGCTGAGGCCCAACAATATTTGTTGGTTCTAAGAGTTTGGGATGTGTTGTTCTATTCTGTGGTCTCTACGGTTTTCCTGGTAGATACACATACACCAAGGCACAGGTGGTGATAGTTTATCCTGCCAAGACAAACAGGACTGTCAGCGGATGATGTTAGGATAGCTTAGTGGGACAGTAAAGTTGCTGGAGGGACCCTGTGGCACTGCCCTCTGTGCTTCTAGAACAGGCACAAGGCACGAGAGAAAGCTGGCACTTCCTCTCACCCTGTCCATGCCTCTCACTAGCAAGCTGTGGCAGGAGATGCTGCAAATTCCCCAGAGCCAAAGCCACCAAAACACTTTCTGTGAGGGCAGAAACTGTGACATGCATTCTGTCAGCATCTTTGTTTATCCACTCAATGTGGCAAGGAGGTGCCCCTGTGGTACTCCATGTTTCCAAGCACATGAGAGGTTGGACACTCAACGCCTGAAGAAGGGTGCAAAACAGCATCCAGGAGCCTCCTGGGAGGGATAGGGACAGAAACGAGGGAGTGGATGTGCAACCAAGGGTGCCAGCATGACGGCAGTGCATCCTGTGTAGGGTGCTGCTGCGCAGGAGCAGGGGACAAGGGAGGCTGCTTGCCCCAGGGGCCGCAGGAGCGAGCATCTGCCCTCCCTCTGGTTAAGAGTGCCTGTGCCTTGCCTACACACTCAGAGGCAGAGGAGGACATCCGCACACGCTCTGCCGGTGGCTGCCTGCACGTACTCCCTTGTTCTCCCGGCTGGGGTGGAGGGAGAAGGCCTGGTTTCGGTTAAGCCCTCGGTCACAAGAAGATGCCTTTCCTATTACTCTTTTGTTTTTCCTTCTAAGCAACGTTCCCATTTAACTCTTCCAGCTCTCCCCTATAGCGTAGCTTCTCCTGCCTGAGGGCTGGCCCAGGTCAGAGGCAATTCAGGAGCAAGGGGGACTTGCTGGACCCTGGGGCTGGAAACCCCACAGCCCTGCAGAAGGGCTTTTGGAACCTCAGTGCATGGGAAGGATGACGTTGTTGAGAAGAGCTAGGGTGAAGATACTCCAGTGGTCTAGTGCTGAGCATGGTAGAAATACCTAAAGAGTCAGTCATTATCATGACTGAATTTGGCTCCAAACTTCAAATCTGCAGAGGAGGAGTGGGGGAGGCAGAAAAGAAAACATGCGAAGGCCTTTTCAAAACCCAAGACCACAAGAAAAAACTTCCTATAAACAAATCAAATGGAAATATTTTTTTAGTTCTATAAACATTCTCCCTTCAAGCGTTCAACCCAAATATTGCATCACTGTGCTAAGACATAAACAAATCTCGCAGTGAAAGAGATGCACACCAACAATAGACTAGCCTGTTTGCCTTGTCCGGGCTGTGAGAAGTGCAAAAAATAAACAAACAGGGCAAAGAGTGACAAGCAGAAGAGAGATGTCTGAGGAGCATTTGTCTGAATATTCAAGAGAGGGAGAGTAAGCCCTCCCACCCTCCCCAAATCCCACTGAGGTTCAATAAGGAAATTCAACTCCTTCAGGGTCCTTAGAAAATCACGGCTCTGGTAGGTCATAGGACACCAGCCAGATCTGTCTTTCAGAAAGCAAGGTAGCTTCTGGTTTTGGTTAGGCTTTTTTTCCCAAATGTATTATTTTTAAAAAAACCCCACATCTTTGCCACAAATATCTCTTGGGTAGGGACATATTTATTTTTGCAGTGACTGTAATAGTGGTAGTAGCAAGAACTAAACCGGCTGTGCTATGTTTCATACCAATGTCGTGTTTCCCCTGTGGGCAGCCCAGCTACTCGCCCATGGGAAGGCCGTTGTCCTCTGAGCAGCAGTTAGCAGGCTTTCAGCAGGAGGCAGGGGTTTGGGGCCTGGCGTTTGGTTGGTAAAAATTTTTAGAGGCACTTTAGGAAGAAAAATTTGGCACCAGATGAGAACATGTGAAGTTCCCCACAAGAAACACACCCAATGAACAGTGGCATAAGGTGATGCTGGGAGCTTCAGGGCTGCCATTTGCTCCATCTTCCTGGGACACAGGTACCCCTAATCTGGCTCTAACCTCCCATTTTTCACATTTCTGGGATGTGCCATGACCCTGCAGATGGAGCCCCTCAGTGATGGCACACACAGAGACCTGCCTTCAGTCCCTCCCCTTCCTACGTGGGAACAAGAGCTGGACTAGAATGGGCTGAGGTGGAGGCAGCTGCAGAGGAAGGTGAGGGGCGAGGTAGTGTGCACCATAGCACAGCTGCACTCAGCAATTTTGGTACCCCTCAATATCATGTGTCTAGAGTCACAATACCATGCTGGAACCAATATTTGGCTCATTGTTCTTACAGACACTGTAAGAGCTGCCAGGGATCTCCTGGCTTTGTCTCTCCCACCAAGAAAGCTGCACATGTCACTGGTGGGAGGGGAATTCACTCTTGTTCCAGTTCATATGAAAGTCACTGTAGAAAGGGCCACCAAAAAAAAAGCTGCTGAGCAGTTCAGTCTCACGGGAAAGTTCCCTTACCAGAAAGCTAGTATAACTCGAAACCTCTCAGGCAGATAAACTGTCTCTGCATTCTGCTGAGGCGAAACAGAAAGATGATTATGCCTGAGCCTTCAGCTGAGGTCACGCTGCTCTCCCAGTGCAACAAGCAGAAGCAGCTATGATTTCTCTGGAGGCTCCGTGAGTCCTCCTGGCACCTCCTGTGCTATGCACGGTCCCCACGCTCAGCGACCCCGGCCGAGCTGCCTGCGGCGCTGTAGGGAACAGCGAACCTTCTGAGATCATTTCATCTCCCCGGACTCTAGACAAAAACTTCTCCATGTGTGCTTTGGTCTTGAGAAAATTACTTCAGGTGCTGCTGCGGGAGCTGATTTATGAGGGGAGGCTGGGAGAATAAAGGGCCTCACACGCTTCTCATGTTACACTGCATCCATGCTGGTGTGAATTCAGCGGTGTTTATGCCCCAGCTATCAGAGGAAGAATTGGGCCCAGACCCAGTGTATCTGTCTGACCAACAGAGAGGATCAAAGACCTGTAAATGCTAAGCAGGGGTGGTCCAAAAATATTAGAATCCGAAGTAATGGGGTGAACTGTATCAGAGCAGTTTAAGTTGCAGAGAAAAGACTGCAGCCGACATCCGTTCATGAAAGCCCTCCGCAAGAAGCTTCTAGGTATGGCTTACATCAGCCAGGAAAGGGGATTAAACAGGTTTTGGGTTTAGCACGGTCTGGCACGCAGCAGGCAGACTAGATCATGAGTGTTTTGAGCACTGATGGCTTGCAAGGCTTCAGAAGGTGGTCTGCAAGTGGATTACAGCATCCTTCTCCAAATTCCCGCCCATAAGCTCGCACCTCACGCAATATCTAACACATGCAGGCAAATGGAATGGCAACAAATAAAAGCAGTCAGCAGAAATGAAAAATGCAAAATTTCAAAGCTTAGCCTGATTTTTATTTGGCTCTAACCACAGGCTGCTGCGTAGTATCACTCCATGAAAGAATCTCTGGATTTCTTTTTTCTTCCCTGAAAGGCTACGGGTTTTTTCCTTTGGATTAACAAAGGATCAGAAACACCAGGATATATAACCTTTTAATGTTCATCTAGCCCTCGTTCTCAGGGACTGTAAATTCCTGAGCACCGTGGCCTCAGCATCAGCTGTGATTCTTTTTTTTTTTTCTAAAAGGAGACCTGGTTCCTAAAGTTTCAAAGAAATGACTGGCAGGTGCTTTTGCTCTCCCACTTCTTAAAAATGCCATAGAAGCATACGTGTGTGCAGCCTAACGCTAAGACAAAGCAGGGCATATATGTATATGCACAGAGCAGCCCCTTCTTTCTGCCTTTTACACAGTCTCCAGGTTATAGCAGGGTGACAGCTTTCAGCAGAGGCACCACGTAAAAGTAGAGAGAGAAGGATTAGAAGGACAGTCGTGCAGAGCCAGGCTGACCCAAATGAGGGGGACTTAAACCAGTTGGGAAGTCAGCAGCTGCAAGGGTTAATGTAGGAGAAATGAGGATATTGCTGGGAATGACATAAAAGGGTCATGAAAGGAATAATGAACAGAAAAAAGAGAAATTTCAGGTTGGAAACGTAATGATGCTTTGGGAGATACGTGTGTCGAACTCTGAGTTAGACAAGAGAGCAGCAAAGCTGTCCTGTCTTGGGGGCAGTGTCTCCTGCAGGCTTCCTGGGTTAGGATGGGTTCAGGGCTGTACCTGGAAAACATAGGTTTAGGGAGGGTGACACCTCTGACACTGCTTGGGAGGTCAGGAATATCCTTTGGCCAGCTGGGGAGACAGGGGTTACCCTGGGGTGCATCCTCGGGAGCCAAGGGCTCGCACCAGCCCTCCTTTGGCCCCATGAGCTCTCAGCTGACCCCAGGGCACAAGGAAGCACCAGCTTGTGCCCGGGGCCGAGGGCTTTCCCAAAGCCAGACCTGCCATCGTCGTGGGGGCTTCCCCGTGCTCC
>VZTU01025478.1:21564-115884 GCA_013400835.1 Zapornia atra | reverse complement strand
TTTGCCTTTCTTTTCCCTCAGTAGGAATTGTAGAGGTCATCTAATTCCTTGTTGTTATGCCCCATTTTTTTCTTCCATTAATTATGCTTTTCCCTAATCCATGTGGGAGCTAAACCTATCGCTACACACAAGTCCTCTGATCACTTAGATACAGTTCTACCTTGTTCATATTGTTCACCACATACATTCTCGGAAATCATACTCTTTGTGTGATACTAAGATTAAGATTTCCCAAACTATAAGGAAACTCTGATCCTGGATAGGGTATTTAGCCATTTCTAAGTAGTGAAAATCCTACTCATTTCTGCTAAACTTGAAGACTTTCGTTTCCATTTTTTTTCCTTTTCAAATTAAAATTAAAAATTTGTAAAGATGGGAACATAAAATGACTGAAGATAAAAAATCATCAAATCTAAATCGTAAAGTTATTAGTTTATTTTGAGAACTAACTGCAAATCAAGAAAAATATTATCCTTTGGAGAACGGATAGCACCATCATCAGCTCTCAGCCACACAAGAGGCCTCCGCCTTCTAAGGTGTTTAAACATTATGCCCAGTCCTACAGTGTTAATCACTCCTGTTTCAGGGAAAATGTTGGTATTTTTTAATGATGTCTCAGCCATCTGCAATCTTGCCTCCCAAAAAAAAGACGGAAGGAGCAAATGTGCAAACCCTCCCTTTTTTGCCATTTGAAAGCATCTGCAGGATGAGATTTTTCTCTCATCAAGAAGAAAGAAGCTTTAAGGGCAAAGTTTTTTTTCAGAATTACTATAATAGCAAAAGGAGTATTATTTGGGATAACTGTTCTGTATTTTGTAAGAAAATAATTCTCAAAAAACACATCAGGGACTATTTTTGCATATCTCTCCAATCTCTTTGATGCGCTAACTAAATCTAGGACGTCAGAGCTACCTATATCTGCATCTTACTAACAGGAGAACAACACAAGAGTTAAAAACAATTTAAAAGACCCTTCAAATTATGAAATATTATCTACCTATCCAAAATAAGTTCTCACTCGCCTTCAGAGAAACTGTAATTTCCTTCTAATCTGTGTAAAACACTGGTCAGCTGCATTAAATTACTGCACCACTCAACTGAACAGGGATTTGGATCCTGGGATGAATTTGAGAAGCCTCGAGAGAAGCAAAGGGAACTACTCGAGATTTAAGAATTGAATTGAATTTCCCCCATGAATTGAAAAAAAAATCCCTGAATTGCTTTTGTTTTTTCAATTGATGCAGTCAAACTTTTAAAAATCTCACACTTGGATTGTGATCTTCCTGCTGAATATAACAATTTCTTCTGTATTTTATTTTCCCACATAAAGGGGTAATTTTTTTCAAAATTGTTTGTCAAATGTATATTTTAATTTTTATATCCAGCCTACTGAATCTATTTGCACAAAAGTTAAAGGGCCTCCCCTGCTGGCTCCATGGCAGTTTGTGAACCTACACAGGCAAGAGGTATGCCATACACACCCATTTTCTAAAGCACTCTGTTGATGTCCAGTTGTGGTCCGATGGCAAGTGGCAGAGAGGAGCCACCTCAGACCCTGCCTCCCCCTATCAGACACTGTACACCTTGCCCAAGCATAGATCAAGATCCCACAGTCTCTAAGAATTCAGAAGCGATCTGATTTAATGGGTGAATTAACCCTGCTTTTAGTAGGAGATTGGACAAGGTGACCTCCCAAGCTCCCTTCCCAACTATATTATTCTCTGATAATATTCTTCCTGCCCTTCCCACTACATCACTTCCCCAACTAAAGGCTCTGCCCCACACTGCCACACCTACTCTCCTACCACCCGTTCCCTGCTGCTGAAAGCCAACACCTTATCTCTGTTCCTCTCCTCACCCCAGCCAAGACTTCCAGTCATGATCCTGTACCTCACAGGCTTAATTTTACCACTCTTAACAAAATTTCTATACCTTTCCTAAGCATTGAACTTATGAGAAAGGAGCTCCTGACATCTGGTGGGGCTCACACAGGGACTGTGAAATAGAAAATAAATTCAATTGCTGAAAACCAAGAACACCAAGTACTTGACAATCACCAGGTTAAGTTAACGTGCATGAGTCATCTACCTGCACAGAAGCACTAGTTCCTGGGATCAGAAGGCCTGCATAAGCAGCCAGTATCTGTTGCTAGTAGACAGTAATAGTAGCCACAGACTGGGAAATTTTTAGAAGATGGTGAGAAACACAAAATATTTTTAGGACAGTAAAATCTCACCCTGAAAATCACTCTTTTTCTTGGCCTATCCTTTCTATATACTCCAATATATTTTATATTGGTTTAGCATTTTTAATCTTCCTGGAGCTTTATTTTCAGGATATTATCATGGTTTCTACAATTTCTCTAAAATCTTTAGTGAAGCATGACTGATGTTTTTTTCCTCATTGATGGCTACCAGGCATGTACACGTGGGAAAAACTCCTTCCTGATGCTCACAAAGTCATGCATATCATTCACGTGATCCCTAGCAATGTCAGGCCTTATCTAACTCCAGCCACACAGTCCCTTGTGGGAAGTTCCCTTAGAAATTGTAGAGAAATTGGGACAATAATCTCCTCTGAACAGATTTTCCATCATTTATATATCTGCGATACAAGGTCAGATATGGTTTTTAATCTTCAAGCGATTTGACTTAACTCATGGGATTCCACAACTGTGAGACCCTTCTCTCTATTGCTTCACTTTACTATTTGAAGCACAAAATCCTTTTGAAGTTAGGATGCCTTTAGTTCTGCCTTTGCTTATCAAGGGACCTCATTAGTGTCAGTCTTCTAAGTTATCAACAGGCAAGGAGAAGCTCCACATGACTGTATTCTATTTTTTGGCACACTGCATCGTATGTTCATTATATAACTAAGATGCTTCCTAGCTTGAACCAATATGATTACAGAATCCTTACTTTGGCACAGCTGCATTCAAAATGGGCCTTGAAGCCTTGCACACTGTCCTAAAATTCTTCGCACAAACAAGATGGGGTGCATGTTGCTTCCTCTGTGCTTTCACATGAGTTAGAGTCCAAGACAAAAAGCAAGCACCAGAAGGGGAATGTCCAAATCCACATTTGTTTTACTACCCCATACTGTCTTGTGGACGCTCAGAAGAAGAAAAGAAAAAAAAAACCCCAACCCAAACCAAACCAAACCAAACCAAAACATAACAAAGGGAGAGACTGATGAATTGGTGAACCTAATTTCATACAACTGCCATCAATCACCAGGTAGGCTCTGCTGTTGCAATCACTGCCCTCTAGCAGTTCTTCACAAGAAGAATAGAAACTCTCATGCTTTTAATGACATCCATATTTCCTAGGGTTCTGCTTGCAAGTAGCTTCCAAAACCACTGCATAGGCAGAACTTCGTCTTGTTCCTGGAGCCCACCAAAGCAGTCATACCACAGTCAATAGAGGTGATGCAATCGCAAATTCACAGATGATAGAAAATGTTAATAAGACCTGGATCAGAGCTGCTTTAATGCAGGAACTCAAATATATTTTATTATAGAAAGGATGAGTCTCTTACACCTTGTTTCTTAACATCAGGTAAATGTGAAGAAATATTACTGCTAGTAATTGAAAAAGTAATATTCTCTATCCCCTCCAAAATTCCTTTTCACCAAAACCAGAGCAGACCCACCAAGGGCGTCTGGGGCCTTTCATTGCCTTAAGCTCACTGGTGGTGGCCTGCACTCCCATAGCCAGACTGAACCCCCACATCCAGCCCCAAGTTTGTCATGCCACACTATGGCATGGAACTTTCCCAGTTCCCCATCCCAGATCTTTATGCCTTGGAATGGCCCGCTGACACCTCATAGCAATTAAATCTATATTGTCTCAATGAGCCCAGACTTCTGTGAGAGCACATCTTTCTTCAAGTAGAGGTAGCCACCAGGGTCCTGATAGGTCTTGGTGACCTCCTTTCTACAGGGCCAAGGAGACTTACTTAAGCTTAGTCCTGGGCTGTCAGTACTTCCCTGGTCTCTAAGGTAAGGGTACCTATCTCCATCTCAGTTACAGCTGTGCTTGGCCATGAAACCCAAAACTCTAGCCCATGACCTGCATGTTGACTTCCCAGAATGGACTCGTTCCTGCCTTGCCATAGTCCTGTCTGAAGATTATTGGACAATGTCTGGCCTTGATTACTATCACTTGACCTGACCTGAAGATTGACTTTTTTGGCTTGACCTTGGCCCTGCCTCATTACCATGTATTTGCCTGAGAATCTGGTGAATTTCTTGGCTGTACTCAGCAGCCATTTGTTTTCCCTGATCACTTTGTTGGGTACTGTGGGACTGGTCGCTGGCTGGAGTGTCCCCTGCTTTGCTGATCATTTTTTTCAATGTCTCTGAGGGGGAAGCTCACCTTTGCTTCTCCCTGTCAGGGAGAAAGTTTTGTATGGAAGATGGAAGTCTTACTTGTGTTACCTTAATACAATGTACAGTTCTTAGGGTTTTTTACCTAATTTCTGGCTAATTCCTAGCCCCATCACTGCCATCTTCAATTATGATACTTTCCTCCAAACTGCTTGAAACTAACTCGTAGTGTGGTATCTCTGCAAATATTACATTTATTCAGTCAAGCTATTTGTGGATACACTGACAAGGTTCCTACCTGAGGAAAAACTTCTGTAACACCTTGCACAATACACCTCTTCCAGTTTGATGTTAAGAATTAATATAGCTTTCCAATAGCCTGTGTCAATCCTTCAATTATCCTCCTTTAGGTTGTACTTTTTCCTTAGCTTTATCTTGACAGCATCATGGAAGATTTTTAATAAACTTGTCACATATGCTATCATATAAAAGATGAGCTATCTTATTTTGAAATAATTCATTATTGAAAATGCTGTGTTGTTATTTTTCACTGTGTTACTTTCCAGTTGCTTACAAAACTGTTTATCAGTTCCAGCAGCTTTTGGGGAATCAAATTTAGATTCATGATGACAGCCCATCTGTGTACACCATTCCTGCCCCACTTCCTGACAAAAAACCCCCAACCAACCAACTAACCAACCAACCAAAAACCCAACAAAAACTATATCTAGTCTTCCAGAACCTCATTTGTCCATTCAACAGCTCTCAGAAATGACTGGACTGATAATCTTGGACCAAACCCTCAAAGTATCAGAAGCTGAATTTCATTTATTAATGCCTAGTTGAAATCATCTAAGTACTTTCGAAACTGTTCTCCTTCTATTTGAGACTGAATATAACTTAGTTATATTAATGCAAGTTTAACTTTTTGTTGGAGACTAACTTAGAAGAGATCTTAAACACACTGGTATTCTTAACATTATTTTGTATTAGTTTTTCACTTTACCTTCTTCTCTATCTCTGACTCAGTTTTTCTGTCTCTCTACCCTTTTGTGCTCTTTCTTCTCATCTTTAGTAATTTGATTAACTTTATGCTTTCAGTACGGTTCCTGGTTCCATGTATTCTTTTATATCTTGTTATAAAACCTAATTCTTCTGGGCCTCTAAGCTTTATATCTGACAGTGACATCTGATGGTCAACAGCAAGCCAAGTTTCCAAGGAACTGAACTGAAATGGCACCAGGATATCTTTTTTCAACAGCTCTATTCCTCAGGCAATTGGGCCTCCCACAGAAGATCAGTCCACAGCTTAAGTGTAAGCCCAAGGCTTTCCTAAAAACTACCATTTAAGGAATTTGGAAATACATGTTAGAAATAATCAGTTTAAAAGAAAATCACAATTTTTTACTTTTAAAAAAAAACCCTGCATATTGGAAAATCATCATAGAATTCAGAAAATCAGGATATTTTCTTCCTTGTCTTTATAAAACTCCCTTTTGCCTATTTATGTTTAAACTGAAAGTTCAGACTACCCGGGTATCTTTCAGTTTAGTAGACTTGCTTATCTTCTGTTCAGATTTCATTTATTCCATGACTTCCCCAGTTCTGAATCATCAAAATCCTTTCATAGATTGTTTTTACACAGAAACAAAATGTAATCAATGACTAATTATTACTCATAGGGTGTTACATGCTTGAGTGTTTATAAATTGTGGGGTTTTTTTTTCTTTTTTGTTTGCTGGTTTAGGGCTGAGCTTAATAGTACAACCAAGCCATCTATCTACAAGGAATGCTCAGAATCTCTGGTGGCATTAAAGTTACTACAAGTTCTTTAAAACAATCCGCTGCCTTATCCTTTCCTCTGCCCCTGAGTCACATTCTTTGGGTTAGACATTGCACTGCATGAGAGATGTTTATACTTTGCTCTGGCTAGATAAACTTTCTGTAACAAAGGCTCAACATTAAGCTCGAGCTAATATTTGCTAAAATGCTTATCACAGATTAAGGTGTGGCTACACAATGCTGACTAAACAGTGCTTTAAAATGTACCCAAAGCTTTCCACAAGCCTGAATAAAATATGTACCACACAGTGCTGATTAGTGCTTCCAAATTTTATAAGGGACTTAGACAAAAAATGTGAGAGTTTGGCTTTTTTTTTTTTCCTTGATGGGCCTTTCCCCCATTGTTATAAAGATTATATACAGATATTTTAGCACTTATGGTGAATGATACTGCCTCTAGCAATTCTACCTGTTCCTATGTTCTGCCTATTTCTCCATAGTGGCCTGGGTGACAAGTACACCATTCATTGTCCTTAATGAAATTCTGGATCCAAGTGCCATGGTAGAGCTAAATGATGATTCTTCCTTCCAAATAGGCATACAGTACCTAAAACAACGTCTTAAATTTGAAATCTATAATGATTGATCTGCAGCAGGAACATTCTGCTTCTGTCTTAAATTTTTATGACTGAAGCTATTGAAACAACTTATTTAGCAAAACTGACACTGGAAACAAACCAGAAGCTTAGAACAGGTAAAGGAAGAGAAACAACAAAAGGCCTTTTTTTGAAATGGGAAGTCATTGTATAAGGAGTAGTAAAATTGAATGCAGGATAACAAATAGATCAATGATAATTATGACCTCAGTTTTACAGTTATAGTATGGGACAGCAGGTTTTAACCTCTTTCAAGTAACCAATTTTAGTATATTAATTATGCAACAAGCTGTATGCAAATGGAGTTTCTATTCCTAAAAGGTAAAATAGCAAGAAATAATGACTCCTTTATAAATGTCAAATTACTGAAAACAACACAACATTTTTTAGAAACCTTCTACTAACTCGGCCACTTAACCAGCTAAAGATACTCATTTAGGTAAAAAAGTCTCAACTGCTAGTTACAAATAATTGCTAGCAAAATATGTCACTTTTCCTACACCAAATGTTTTTGACTATTCATGCTGAAGGCAGTGTATGTTCGTTCAGAGAAAGACCATTTGGAAGAAGTAGTGATGTGAGAAGAAAATATCATACTTTTGACTTCACAGTCGACTGTAACACTATTCCAATGGGAAAACAAGACTGGTTGTCACCAAAGTAATATTTTGGCATTAAATAGAATAATCTCACTAGACTGTATCAAAGAGTCAGTTCTGGTTTTATTTATTTCATATCACCTTAGAGCAGATGTTGCATATATTTACAGAATTTAATTCAGTAAACTAAGTAGTCTCATGAAAGCTTTCATCTTCACTGCCTACATGTTGCTCTGTTTTCAGAGTTCTTGAATTTTTCTTGAACTTGAATCTTCCATGTCACAAAGCATGAAAGACTGCATTGGCAATCGAGACTACCCAGATTATGATATGAGTGTGAAGGGGCACAGAGGAGTGTAAAATAGAATCATCCAGCATTAATTCCATTACTCTTTGTTCTTAAGCAGTGAAAGGCAGAAGAATGTGTCTTGAAAAGTTTCTGTGGAGAAGATTTCATGGACTTCTGCACATTCATGTGAGATCTTTAGGATATTTATTTATTTATTTTGTGATATTTATGTACATGGTTTGATTTTAATGGGTAAAGTTAAGAATTTACAAATCTGAACACATAGAGAAAGGCATTATTTGTCTGATCTATTACATCGGCCAATAATTTTAATTTAAAGAAATATAGAAAAGAAACTTGCTAAAAAAAAACTCAGGAAAGATACCATTCTAGCTATCAACAGCAATGGACATGTTTAATATTACTTCTATTCCTGTGTTAGTTTATCTATAAAGTTTCAGATTTAAAATGTCATTTGTTTTGCAATGTGATTATATTTGGATTAATTGTAATATGACTCAAGTATCAGACGTTACTAAGTATTACAGTTATACAGAGGGACTCTCCAAATGTCACATAATCTACTCCCTACTGGCAGATTAAATGTATCTACATAAACTGCAAAGATACTTGTCTAATCTTCTTTTATTAATTTACAGTGAGAGAGATTCCAACAGTTTTCGAGAGTCCCAGTACAAGCTAGTTGTACTATGTTAATAATGATCTTCTGATCGTTTCCCAAGGGGATAGTTATATCCTTGTGAAAATTACAGTTTCCATAACCATAGAAGATGACTCTTATGATCTCACTCCTTGTCATGTTTTCCCCAACAAAGGAATAAAATCAGTTTCTTTCATCTTCTTGGTCTTGCACCTGAGGTACCTTTGTGCGAAAAAGTGTTTTAGTCCTAGGCATGGTACTTCAAGTTAGCTACTCCCAACACTGAACAGACTAGAAGATAGGAGGGTTCTGATGTCACCATGGCTTTCAGACATGGAGGAATTATTCTGAAAGGCAGAGAAGCCCTCCCTGCCCAGTCAGAACAGTGACATATATTGTGTCTCTGGAACTGTAAATCCAATGTTAAAATGGTGATGAGCAAGATTTCTTGCAGAATTTTGGCACTAGCATGCCGTCATGGTACTTAGTTTGCTGGAATCAGGAGTGCTGATATCAAGTTGATGTCAGCTGTGAGAGGAAGAGGACCCCAAAAGTCTCTGAGGGTGATGATATTCCCTGGTGGAAGTCCAGCAGGATGACCAGCAATGAGAACTTCAGAACAATGCTAGATACTAGTCTCTTCTAGCCTCTTCTAGAGATTCTGGGAATAAGGGTGTCCACACAAGTGCCAAGCTGAGAGACAGTGTTTCTGGGGTTTAACATTCCCCTTTGTAAAGAAGAGACTTAAGATACAACTGGTGTGATCTGTTTATTGATTGATGAATACAATATGAGGAAACTGGCGAAGAATAGCAAAATTATCAATAATGAAATTAGCTAAATACTATACTGCTAATATTAATTCATGATTACAGTTGCGCAGGCTGTTATGTACTCCTGCAAAGCTGTTAACTATTGATCTTGAACCTAATGAATCAAATAAAGATCCCCTACTGAATTAACATTCTGTAAGTATAAAGCTGCAATCTATTTCTCCCCACATCAAGTCTTATAGCCACAGACCTGTTAGAGAGCTGAGATGATTGTTTCACTGAACTTCATATTTGCCTGGTGAAGTTAGTAGTTGCTGGTCAGATTCACAATTGTTTGTAGGCATCCACACTGCTACTGTCTGAGAGTTGTCCTACTTTTATCTTCTGATCATTTCATCACTTATACTCCTTTTTTTTCTAAATTAGGTGGTTCTTCTGACAGCTCCAGCCTCCTAATCACCTTTTTAGCCTTCCGATGGATTCTCTCCAGTAGTTTCCTGTCTTTCTTCAACTGAGGAGCCCAGAACTGGACACAGTACTCCAGATGTAGCCTTACCAGTGGGGCAATAACTTCCACTTCAAGAGGATTTTTCCAATTTTAGATTGCTTTGAGGTGAATTTAGTTTGTGCCTATGAAAATTGCACTGTGTATGTAAGGTAAGTGAGGATTACTCTGTGATTTGCTTAGAGAACACTCTCCTGTTTTGAACCAAAATGCTAATGTAGATCCAGGCTTCAACTCAAATCACTGTAATCCTGGTTAGATCTTCTGAACGACAATCTCTTCTGAAGCAAAAGTCTTTGATCAAGATGCAAGACTTCCTAAAGTCAGCAATGCTTAGTGAGAAGATGGGATGACAGCAATGACTATTCTGCTCCAGATGTCTGTCTGTGGGGCATCAACCACCTCTCTGGGCAATCTGTTTCAATGTTTCACAATACTCATAATAAAAATTTTCTTCCTTATACCTAGTCTAAATATACGCTCTAATTTATAAACCATTACCCTTTGTCCTATTGCAACAGGCCCTGTTACAAGTCTGTACTCTTCTTTCTTACAAGCTCCCTTTAAATACTGAAATGCCACAAGGTCTCCCCAAAACCTTCCCTTCATCAGGCTGAACAAGCCCAACTCTCTCAGCCTATCTTCCTAAGAGAGGTGCTGCAGCCCTCTGATCAACTTTGTGGCTCCATGTCTCGGACACTGTACTGCAAGTAGCAGCTCACGAGAGAGAACCTCTTCCCTTGACCTGCTTTCCATACTTCTTTTGATGTAGACCAGGATTTGGTTAGTTTTCTGGGCTGTTAGCCCACATTGCTGGCTCATGTCCAGTTTTTCATCCACCAGTACCCTGAAGTCCTTCTTCACAGAGCTGCTCTCAATCCTGTCATCCTCCAGCCTGTATTGATAGAAGGCATTGCCCTGACCCAGATGCAGGACCTTGCACTTGGCCTTGTTGAACCTCATGAAGTTCACAGGGAACCACTTCACAAAATTTGCCAGGTGCCCCTGGACAGCATGCCATCCCTCAGATGTGTCAACTGTACCAACTCAGTTTGGTGTCATCTGCAGACTTGCTGAGGGTGTACTCAATCCCACTGCCAATGTTGTTGATGAAGATAGTAAACAATACTGGTTCCAGTATGGGTCCCTGAGGGACAGAACTTGTCACCGATCTCCATCTGGACATTCAGCTGTTGACCGCTACCCTCTGGATGTCATCATCCATTATTATGTGATAGATTGTAGTGTTAGGAATAGAGGTAGAAAAAATGTTAGTTAACTTTGGCATTTTGTATGTATAATAAGGGTTTTGCCCTCAGGAAGCAGATAATCAAACATTAAAACCTAAGATTTGCTTTCATGCTATCATAAACTTTATGTGCATGTTTGTTTTCCTTAAGAAAGCTATCTTCTGTTTCCTGTTTGGTTTTTTTCCCTGAGTTTCCTTCTTTATAGAACACATACGTGGAGATTTCCTTAGTTCTTTATCCCTTTGTTTAACATTCATATTGTGTGGTTTTATTAGCGCAATCCTATCTTCAGAGTGGCTCTTTCAACTTCAGCTTTCTGAAGGTCTCCCGGAAAACCTCATCTACCAATGATGAGGAAAGATGCCAATGAAACTCTTTGTTCTATGAGCACTGTACAAGGATTTCCTGTCTGCTTGTAAGTAGAAGTGGGAGTGAGTGAAAGTAACTGGAGCAAAAGTTGCTGGATGGTTTTATGGGGTAACTTCTAGGTGAGCTTGACACATACTTCCTGTCCCAATTGTCCCGACACAATGAATGATCATATTGAAATTAAGAGCAAAAGAACAGAGATACCAACTGTGCATATTATTACCATATTACTGTCGTCATCTTATGCAGCTTATTATGACCCACTGCACACACTTACCCATTCAACATATATGCTCAACAGAAAAATCTAAAAGCACAGAATAACTAATAGAAAAATTATTCTCCCATTATTTTGGGTGAGCTGTAAAGACACACTGAATCTTAAACACCTTAAAATGTCTCAAGCTGAAAGATGGGCAAAGTGGAGGCCAGTCTAGCTCCATGCTTTGTATTACACTGGATTGAATTATGAGTGCTTCACAACCAAGAAAATTTCCCTGCCAATGAACAGGAAAGGAGCAGGGAAGCTTCTCATGGACAATTTTTGAACATATTTCTGAGCACGCAAAACAAATGTGCTCATACATGCTGTGTAAAACATAGAAGCACTCAACATGAAGTACATAGCTTTGTAGATACGGCTGTGACTCAGGTGCAAAAACACATGTAACAGATAGCAAACTAGGACTTATTCCAAGCGTTCGGCAGCATGGATGTGCTCAGTGCATGCCAATTGGGGCTAGCCATTGATAGGACAGGTATGAGCTGTTTAGATCAACTACTGAAAGAGGAATGGCTCCCTCAAGGACAACATAAGGATGTAACAGATGTCTTTATCCGCTTATACTTCAGGCTTCGTATTACCTATCCTGTTACTGCTCTTTCTCTGTCTCTTTTTTTTTCTTGGTTGTTCAGGGATTTTTTCCCACTCAGAGCAACATGCTTGTCACATCAGCCCCTTGTTGCTCAGACTCTTCCGTCTTGGCTTCCACTTGTCTCTGCACCCTGGCCACCTCTTCTCTCTAGGTTATTTCTGTAGGTTTGGATTGAATTTTTTTCCTCTGTTCCTTTTCTCAGTCTCTTTGTGCAGCCCACATCCATTTTTTTTCTCATTCTCTCCACATTTTCTGCCTTCTCTCTTGCTCATATAAGAATTCCTGCTTCCCTTAATTGACCACTAGAAACTCTAGGGTGAGGGGAACTCAGTGGTAGTGAGGGTGGAGTTCCCCTCCCACTCCCTCTCCTGAAAGTAAGGAATTCTCTCCCAGGAATCAAGTGCAATTGCAGAGAAAGGGTGAGCAATACTAGCCTACGCTTTGCCAGAATTTTTGTTTATGCTGTTGGTTAGAAGGTTTTTACTCATTGTATAGCTTGGAAACTTGAATCATACTGCTGAAGCATAGAGGAATCAAAGCTATGGATTCTGACAGGACGAAATATGCTTTTTCAATATCTAAACGGAGGAATAAGGTGCAAATATTGATTTTGTATATTGCTATATTGCTATCATTCTTTACTTAAGAACGTTCGCTGAGACAGTGATGTCAGTGGTCAATGGTATTACAGTGGTACAATGGTTATTACTATAGCATGGACTGTACCTGACCTGGGACTGAGAGAGCCATTAACATGATTTGAAATAAAATCATTGGGTGTATATACAGATCTAAATTTAGACAATGATTTTTATGAGGAAGCTTGCAGAATAAATCTGGTAGAAGGAGAGTTAGTAGACTTTTCCTTATGACACAATAAACTGCTACTGCATTATACCACAAAATGGCATGTTGGAGCACATAGATGTAGGGGAGGGGAAACAACCCAGCAGTAGATCTTTAATTCTTCTGGTCTAGGTTATACTTCTACTTTTTTTCTCCTTTTCCACACCACAATAAGAAGCATGCTTGCACCAGGTGATTAAAAATCCAATACTCCAGCAGGAGGGAGGAATGTGGTTGTTCTTCAGAAATGTAACAGAGATAAGATCTACGTAGTTTTATGCCAGGGACATGGACTGCCCAGTTAGGTTTAAGTTATGCAATTTGCTTTGCCACAAGGCTCATTGTACACAGTCACTCTTGAGATGCCCTCATTTTTTCAGTAGTAAAACCTGCATTAATTGGACATAGATAAAGTGGGCTGTGCAAATGAGCCCAAAAAATTGTTCTGCAGCCCAAATGGCTTCTCCCCAGCACTTCATAGTTAAATATTACAACGCCTGAACAACACGGTTTCCCCCTGTTCAATTTAAAATTTCAGATCACACACTGAAGAACAAAAGGTAAATGTGCAAGCAGATTTTAGAAAATGTATGTGAAAAGATGCCATACCCAGCAAACTCTATGCTGTGAGAACATGAACAGACAACACAGGCTGCAACATTATAGCGCTGCTTATAACCAACTATTCCCAGGTGCTTTTACATCACCACAGTTAATTAACCACTTCTGCATAGTATTTCATGGTTAACAAAGAGCTGTTTGAGATGCTTGGTAATAGGTCTCAGTATGTAGAATAGGAACAGCAATTCCTTCTTCTTAAACCTCTGCTTTTCTGGAGACGTGCACAAAAGAAAGTTGTCAGAAAGGGCTAGGAAGTGTCAGAAAGCTTTCATCAGTCTAATGGAGCCCACAAAGGAGCAAAACACAAGATAATGGTGTACTTGCAAGCCTTCATCTTTAATGATGCTGAAATTTGATACCATTTTATTTGTACACTTGGAAAAGTGGTGTAAAATTCCGCAGAGTCAGTACTGTCAATACTGCTCTTTAAGCTAAAGGGTATTGTTCTTTCAAAGGTGTTACACAGTCTTGTCGGGCATATCCCTAAGAAAGCAAGGCATGTTCCGTGCAACTCTACAGGAACAAAAGAGACAACTGTGCAGTACAAAGGACTCTCACTGCAGAAGTGTGAAGAATGGGGGTCTGAGTTCCAGTGAAGAGACTGGGACGAGCTGGGCAGCCTGGGGCTTGTTTTGTAGATCAGTGTGGGGGCAGAGAAGATGTGTGGAAGGCAGCCAGTAACAGAAGTCTGACCCTGACAGTGACCGGCAGCATCAATGTCTCTGAGAGAAGGATGGAGAATCAGAGAGGGACTGTGGCTAAACACTGAGTTGGGAAGATCTGGAGGGGAAGAAAAGCAATTAGGAGGTTTCAAATTTTCTGAGCATCTGATGTAACCCCCTGATTTACAGAAGTCCTGAGCATTCACAGCTTCAACTGAATTTAGTGGGATTTGTGTATATCCTATTATATATTAATGAATATTGTTTATAGTATATGTATATACATATAAATATAAAAACAGTGCAGCAAAATACAAAGTGCTCTGATATTCAGGCACAAAGCCACAACTGCATATGCATCATTACTGAATAATTTTGAAAAGCAGAGTTTGTAACATTTGTATCTTTTTAACAAAAGGGAAAAGGAAGGGAAGGTTTATTTCCTTCCTTTCTTTCTTCTTTGTGTAATATTATATATAAAGCCAAGTAGGATGCTCCTTTCCCTTTAGGACACAGGGAGGGCTTATGCAGAGATAAAATCTATTGTGATCCGGTCTGCCCTTACTGAGGTCAGCATTCTATTCTTTAGATGGTACATGACCTCATAATCTACCTATCTTTTCCCGATCTCATCTGGGTGCAGTTTAAAAGTAGTGCAAGAAGAACCGTTTCCTTAAGTACATACATTTCAAATACTGCCTTCCACAATTAATATTCATTATTAAATGTGCACAAAGTCCTTATATTTGTGCTTGCAGATGCCATCACTAAAAAGGTGGCTAGGCAGGGACATGACTATACACAATGACAGACAGGACTTTATGCTTGGGCTTGTTGCTCATCGGAATTTTGGGCACAGACAATTGGCCAAATGAGAAAAATGGAGAAATAAAGGGAGTTCTTTTTCCTTCTCTCATGTGAGTTTTGAAGGCAACTTTTTGTTTATGTAGACTCTTACTTCTTAATTTTTTGTCCTTGCTCATGGAAATTTCCATTATGGTATAGTTTAGTTAAATTAAAAAAAACATGAAGCAAAACAAAAGCCCAAAACCACACACTTCTCCAGATTCTTATGCTGCTGTTTTCTCTGAAAATCTTGTTTATTTTTAGTGACTTTCAGTCTACTGTGAACAAACATGGAAGAAAATAAATACACTGACTGAAGGCAGACCAAAGAAGACCAGATGAAGGTAGAGTATGGCCACTCAGCTGCAGGCAGTATTGTCAGTATTGTCCTGGAAAAAGTATACTTGTGGTAGATACAGCAGGCTGTCAGCAAGAAGCCATTAAAGCGCTCCTAAATATTGATGTGAGAAAGCGCAGCAGCGAGGGGATTAGGAGACTGGCTTTAAAGCGTAAGCTTGCAGCAAGAAGACAACAATGACTCATACATCTGTGCTGTCCTCAATGCATTCAGCACTGTAATCAACAACATATACTTTGGCCGTTTTTCCATCAGGTGAACGAGAAAAGTTTCAGTCACATTTTCCATTCACCTGCTCTTCAGATTCTGTAAGATCAGTATGTCCCACAGTTATTTTAGATTCAGCAGCTCTTCCTCTCAGTTCATATTAAAGTAGTTTCCCAGTGACTGCAGTCTGGGAACATATTTTCTGCCTCGTCTGGGCTTCTGTGTGCAACTTTTAATTAAAACCTACAGAGCAGCTGGCTAAAGTCCTACACTATCTCTATATCTTTGCATTATTAATCGATAAATACAAATATTAGTATTGAGTGTTTCAAGCCTTATCTCCCAAGGGAGTTTATTTGAGCTATGTTTCTCATTTAGCCCTGGAAGTTTTTGATCTCTTTTTAAACTTGACTTGACAGGACAGCAGAGGTACCAAAGATGCACGGCTGCTGCTAGCATCGTGAACCTTGAGAAGGAGTGAGGAGAGAGGAACTGGTAGTGGAGCTGGAGCCTGCTCCTCTGTGGCAGAGGTCCCGTTGCTTTCCTGCTGGACGAGGGTAACAGAGAGGGCTGAGAGCATTGACAGAGGAATGAGCAGAGGTACTGTGGTTGGAGGAAGTGGAGATTATGGCAGGCAAGGTGGTGAGAGTGCTGTCTGGTGGGACAGGCGGGGAACACAGTGTGCTAAATTTGGGGTACCATAAGGGATGGGTTGCACTTCTGCAGGCACGCAGTGTTCGCTTGATGTGTCATTTAAAGGATAAATATGCTTTAAAACTTTTGTTTGAAAGGAAATAAGAAGGGGTTTTATGTATTTTTGTGAAACCACTGAAAAGCTAGGTAACCTATGGTTTTTCCTTGCACTTGATTGATTAGGCTTCTTGCTCTAATCTAACTGGAAACCTAAACAGAAGCTCGAATTCTATTTTCCTTGTCATCATTTCATTGATGACATACTGGTGAAAAATTGCTACCAGACGCCTGCCCTATCAGTTCTGACCAGTTAGCAGGGGGTTAATTTCTGCTTCCAAATTTGCTGGAAAGTGTGTATGTTAATAAAACATTTACAGCTTCTGATTGGTCCACTATTTAGTATTGAGCTTCATGCGGAGGTTCCTTGCCAGCAGCGTAAATATTTGAAAATCGTAAATGGCACATCTGATACTTACTCATTGGCTTTACTGGGATACAATCAGCAGGATTGTCTGGATCCAGGTCAGAGCTTGTTAAAGTGTATTAGCTTTCACACTCTACATTACATTAGCAGTATAAATAACACATTTGTATGCTACAAGGCATAAAGTAGGAAGCAAACAGTCCTTTGAATGCTTTGGTACTTCAGTTACTACTTTACTGGTTTGTAGTAATAGGGCAAGTAAATCCTCTCTAGACGATGAATGCTTAAAAATAAGGCTCCAGAATAGGATTTAGAGGAGTTGTTTCTGCTCCTGAATTTGCCACCACTTCTGCATTTGACCTTTGGGCAAGATAATTAGAGCTTTTCTCTGTGTGCTTAATTCACTGTCTGTGAAGTGGTGATAGTATTATATATGGCTAGTAGGAGGTAAAAGCATTTGTGTTTGCAATGATTTGAAACACCATGGTGAAAAAAGACAGTGGAGAGTAAGCAAATGTGTAGAGCTGCTTTTCTCCCAAAATGGCTTGTCTTTTCACCTGGTTCCCTGCCTGAAACACAGCTGGTTTCCTTCCCCACCAGACTGTACCACCATTTAGGTGGCTGGTACAAATACACTTCTGGCCAAAATCCTATAGTAAATTCATAGAAGCATCTGCAATCTGCCTCTGCTCTAGGCAGGACTGACTTCAAAGCAAGCTCAAGGTGTTCAGGAGTTTATGTGACTATGTTTTGAAAATCTTTGAGAGTGAGGATTCTCCTTCCTCTCTAGGCCACCTGTGCCTTTGCTCAGACACTCTTGTGGAGGTTAATTTTTCCTTTCTCTCCACTTTGAATTTCCCTTGTTCCAGCCCATAAATATTGCCTCTGCTCCTTTCTTTGTGCACCTCTGAGAAGAGTCTGACTTGTTTTATCTACAACACCCCTTTGGGTAGAAGAACACAGCAGTCAGATCCTTCCAAGCCTTATCTAAATTTTTAAGCTATCCATTTAGGTTTTTAGAGAAATTTGGGGTGGGAGGTGTTTTCAGGTTCAGCGTTTTTTACCTCTGATGATACAAATTGTGTTGAAATACAACAGCAAGTTTAGAATATCTGAAAAAAAATTTTTTTTCAAACTCTGGAAAGAAGTAACTCTATTGTCAATCCTCATTTTCAAATGATGATGTATCTTAATTTCACTCACAGTAGAATCACATCAGTTACTCAAGAGTCCAGGACAGTACTTGGAAGGAGGGGTTACAGTAGCATTAGATTTTTATATCAAGAATCAAAACAGTAGGAAAATTCTACCCAGTGTTAAAAATAATCTAAGAAAGGTACTGGCAGGCGGACAGCAGCAAAGTGATACCAGTGAGGCCTTATACTAAACTGACCTGCTAACACAAAGCTTAGAGAATTGGCAGACTATATGAAAAGTGTCTCATACCTTCTCTTCTTTGGTGGCAGAATAGGCACAAAGCACCATGAAGTATTTGTGGCCAGGTTTACAGTAACCCTTGAAAACTGACTCCCAAAACCTTTCACTTCATACTCTTGCTTTCCTGAGGTAGCTAATTACTGTTGTACCTTGCCTCCATCAAGACTATGTTCATTAATGATAGTTAAATATTTCTTTGCACGTGTTTAACAATGTAAGTATGAAATGTGTAGCTTAGAGTAAGAAGACATTCAGTCAACAGAGTAAGGAAATTTTCACCTCGTACTGGGTCAAGTTGTTCCTAACAGGCTACAGAAGTACAGGCACGTCACCTAGTCTGCCAAAGCAGCATACATAACCTTTAAGAAAAAAGCAGTCCTTAATTTAATGAGAGGAATATCTGCTCTCCGTTCAATAAATTTGAAGAAAATTTACTTCTGAAAAAAAAAAGACTGTAAAAACTATTCAGCTACTGGAGAGAGACTGCTTATAAAACACCATAGCTAAGATCTTCATTCTGATACAGCCTAAAATGTGGGGAGATCACAGGTATGATTAATCACCTTAAGAAAACATCTACAGTTGTTTTGGTGAATACAGGAGGTAGGACAGCAACCTTTTCACATTAAAAAAAAAAGTTTTTCATTTCTTCAGGAGTGTCATCTGTAAATACTCATGGCTTCCTGCTCTACTGAGGTTGTTTTAAATAAATAATTTCAACCTCTTTCTGTACTTTTACTGTAAGTGTAGTTTGAGCTGATGGGCCTTGGGATATCAGTGGCTAACTACAAGCTATGGTCCATCCAGAAATGATGGATCTGAGAGCTGCAGTTCTGGACAAGGAATAATTAGGGGATGGTAAGCATGGACCAAGCCATCTGTCATGTCTGTGGAATAGCATTTGCATATGGGCATCACATAAATTGCAATAACAGAATTCTTTATTGATAAAAGCTCAGTATTATTAGTGTAGTTGTCAATTCACACAAAGCAAGTCCAATGAAGGTGTTCTGTCCTCTGTATAATGAATAACCTGCTGCTTATTCACTTCTTGGCAGATAAATCATTCCTAAACAAAGAATACATCATCATGGAAAAGCTGATCTTTCCTTTTGTCATTCTGTTTGCATGCCTGCCTGAGTGGTAAATTGTTTTTAGAAAGAGAGGACTGTTTAAGACATTTGTTTTTTGTGACTATCAATAACAAAACTGACACTTTGAGGAACTTCACATTTGGAAATTACACCTGATTATTGAAATCGGGAACTGAGGCCAAGTCTTCAATTCAAATTCTGAATTATACTAAATGCAAACACATTATATTTTTTTAATCTGAAATATGTGATAAAAGCTACCTAATTACTGGCTAGCTTCTGCAGTGATAGCCAAGTTCTAGAGTGTTCATTCAACCTTATGTGATGCATGATCACAATCCCACTGTACTAACAGTACTGAGTATCTGCTTATTTAAAAATTAGATTTTTCTGCAGATCTGGAAAGGTCTATTCAAAATAGACTTCTACTCACTTCGCAAGTTGATATTAGAAGATTGGGTTTTGAGGTAGCAATTTAGTTACCTGGGCCAAAAAACTTATTTGAAGCTTCAAAACTATATTAAAAACACATATACATAAAAGAGGGAATGTACATTTCCTTGTATGGGAGAGTTCTAGGCAGGTACTGCTATATAACCAAATACTTTGTTCAGGGAAATTATGATTGCCTTTCATCATCTACAGCAAGGGAGTGTGCACTATGGCCACTTGAGAATTGCACAGTGCTGCTTAGTGATTATCAAGTAATGGCTGATTGCTTTTGCTAATGGATTTGCTTTTGATGTTGTTTTTTGTGTCACGTCACTTCACATGCAGCATTTTGAAGTGTTTTGCTGAACAGGAGAAGGATGTTAAATAAAACCTGTCCTAAAATTCTATTGTTTGTGAATGTGGGGGGTGTCAGCTATATGAGGGATAGAGGCATTACGCCTCTGCCATCGTCATCACAGAAGGAATTATAGAAAAATAACCAAAAAAAAAGGGAGAAAGTTTAGAATTATGTAGTTCTTCAAAGAACAAATAATTACTTGGCTCTTATCGTGTTTCTTCTTGCTATTCGATATCAAGCTATTAATACTCCACGAGCTAGTTTTAATTTTTGAATGTTATCTTGCTGCACTACAAGTAATTCTCCAGTGAGTATTCACAGTTACTGCTTATGCACTGAAGGCTGATTTTTATTTGTATAAAATCCATAGTTTCTCTGCTTTTTGGGATAATCTGTGAAACTCATTTAAGTATAGATTGTGTATACTCCTAATTGTTTCACTTTCTTTTATGTGTTACAGCAACAATCTTACATAGATGTCTTACATAGAGCTTCTGAAAGCATCTCTGTATTTACTCTTTATTTCATAAATATTTTGTTCCATTTCTGAACTTATTTTTGTCAGGACAGTTTCTCCATAGAAATCATCCCTTGTTCCGGAACATCCTGGAACATGTTTTATTAAAATAGCTGGTCCAATATGTTGGCTTCTTCAGAACTGATAAAGTATGTCTCGTATGTTTGAAGGATTGTGCCCAAATAGCTCTAAGTACTTACCTGTTGCCTGATGATTGTCAGTATTAGATACTACAGGATACCAGGAATTTAATGGGATCGTGCTCTGTTCACATTACACTGGGTACGGTGAGGATGGAGTTAATTTTCTTCATAGCAGCCTATATCATGTTGTGTTTTGATTTGTGTCCATAACTGTGTTGATAACACAGTGGTGCTTTAGTGTGGAGACCGGCGATGAGCAACACGCAATTTGATATTTTAGGTGAAGCCATTTTATTGGGTAAAATCACACAGATTATATACCTTTATTACTGCAAACATGGCAAGCTAAAAAGCTAATTGGTTACACACACTGTTCACACCACACTGGTTAGTAATTATAACGAGTTCTGATAAACCTATCTTATAGCTAAATATCTTGATGCCTAAAAGCATCCACACACCAGCCGTTTTGACCATCTTATTATGGTTGGTTCTTAACACGTTCCATTACTCCCAAGTACCTTCCCATAACTACTTCTTGGTTTAGGGTAGCCTGTACCCCTATCAACAAGGCTGCTGTGTTTTGAGAATGTGATTATTAAGATCCTCTCAGCATGAGTAACTTTTCCTCTCTCATGGGAACAGGAGGATATTGCCAGAGCCTAAATCTTGGGAGAAGAGAGCTAGGCCGCTAGCAGGCCTGCTGTCTTCCCTGACACTTTAGCAGCTGCTGATCAGTGCTTGCACAGTGTCAAGACTTTCTCTCTTTCTCATGCTGTGAATAGGCTGGAGTTAGGCAAGAGTTTGGGAGGGGACTCAGCCAGGACAGCTGACAACAGCTACCAAAGGGATATTCCATACCATATAACATTGTGCTCAACCATAATAGTGGTACAGGAACAGAAGGAGTTTTTCTCAAGTAGCCATTGATGAGAAAATGGCTGGGCATTGGTCTGCTGCTGGGACAGAGGTGGGGAGTGATCGCCTTTACAGCAACCCTCACTTATTGAACTGTCTTTGATCTAAACCAACATGCTTTTCTTGGGTTTTTTACCATTTTCTCCCCCTTCCTGCTACTGGGGTGTGAAAAAGGAATTGGGTGAGAGCTTAGCTGATGATAGGAGTCAACTAACTACACATTTAGGTTTCTAACTGTTGTAAGAAGTGGTATAATTCCTGCAAGTTACAGATAGTAATAAATGTGTCATTGGCTGATCATCCCATCCATATTTTGTGTCATTCTTAAACAGCATCACAGCTTTGTGTGCGAGAAAAATGCACCATGAAAGATCTTCCATTTTAATAGATGGTGTTCAAATATGTTCTTTTACTGAAAAACATTTATGTTTGAGAATAAAGTTGACCAAATCTATATTGGCAAATTGAAGTTCTGCCTTAGAAACTCAGGTATATTTTTCCAGTATCTCATGTGGTTTAAGTTACTTTCCTAAATTCATGCTTTAGAAATTAGCTCAGGTTTATTTGTACACTTGGATTTTTTTTTCTATGTTAGGACTGCATTGGGGAATCAAAAAACCAACCCAAAAAAGAAAAACCACCAAAAATAAGACTCACTGAGAGAAATTATATGGGCAGGATCCAGTTAATATTTACAAATATCTTAGACTTAGGACAAATATGGTACATATTCATCTTCCATCACAAGATGTAGAAAAGATATGTGCATGTGTATTTATTCAGATATCTGTGAAACTGGTGTACAATTGGAAGATAGAGCACACAGTTATGTGTGAGCAAATTTTGAGCTATGTGAATAAACCAAAACTGCTTAATTCCAAGCAATTTTATGATCTCAGAAAACTGCTAAATTAGGCTCCCCAACATCTCTTTTAAGTCTGGTTGCTGTCTCTTTTGAAATACCTGTGATTTTACTCAAAATATTCAAGGTTTCTTCCCAGCATAACAACTGCTCCCAGAGAGTTTTGTGTTAGAAGATAACACAAGATAAATTATGGCATAAAATTGTTTTCCATACTGTTCTGCATTTTTGGGAGGTTCTGAGGCTTTGATATTCTTTGTTCAGTTAATCCTCAGCTCCCCAGCTTTCTTTCAGGGCCCTGAAGGCTCCTTCAGGTACTGAAAAGCCACTGTAGGGTCTCTGTGGAGCCTTTTCTTCTTCAGACTGAACAACCCCAACTCTCTCAGCCTGTTGTCATAGGAGAGATGCTCCAGCCCTCTGATCATTTTCATGGCCCTCCTCTGAACCCATTCCAACAAAACCATGTCTTTCTTATGTTAGGGACTCCAGAACTGGACACAGTACTCCAGCTGGGGTCTCACAAGAGCAGAGCAGAGTGACAGAATCACCTCCCTTGTGACCTGCTGGCCATGATCCTTATGATGTAACACAGAATACGATTGGCCTTCTGGGCTGCGAGTGCACATTGTGAGCTCCTTAGGGAGCCTCTAGAGTCATCCAGTACACACATACACACATCAGTAGCACAGTGGGCTTTGTTCTTAGCACGCAAAAATAGATAATAAGGATGCTTAAAACATTGTCAATCACTCCCAAAACAGCACCTCTCCTGCTCCTTGATGGTAGAACTGCTTTGAGTGTGAGTGAGAGAAGTCTGGCTCCTACCGAGATCTGTGATGGTCCTTGTGGTCGAAGGCCAAGTAACTTCAGCCAGATCTCTCCAAAAACTATATACGCCCTCCCTGCCCACTGCAGGCTTTCCATCTTTGGTGTAAGCTGTTGGGATAAAACTAGGCTGAGAGGCTCTAATACAAGACACAAGTGGAGCACAAAACCAGATGAACCCAGAAGGGAGGATCTGGTGCCTGCTGGAAGGTCAGGAGTTAGAGAATTCACTTAAAGACCCATCTTCCAGTTTCATGATTTCTTCAAAGGACATGCTCCTATACCTGCAACTTCCTCAAAGGGTGTTTTAACAGTCTACATTCTATTCCAAGGATGAAGGGTACTACCAATTTCTTTTGATTAATCTGATCGACCTTGTATAAAATAACATCTCTGGAAAAAGTACTGGTGTCTGCATGTCTTATAAATGAATATCATAACCAACATCTTCATCATTTTTTTCTCTTTCTTGCAAGTATTTAATTAAGGAATGTGCAAGTTTGCTATTTCAGGTAGAAGTGCTCACTAGAGACTGAAAGTATTGACTTCTTGTCTCAGTGTACTAAGGTCTGGGAGCCTAGGTACATGGTGCATGTTTAAATCCTCTCAAAACCAACAAAAAAAAATCAAAACCCACAAAAAGAACCAAAACAAACCAGAACCAAAAAGCCCCAAACCAAAAAATCTTTGATCTCGCTTGTCCATCATTAACCATTAGCTGCTGAACTGAATAACACATTTCATTTCCTCCAGAATGCCTGTAAATACAAAACCAATTTTCTTTCTCTGCCAAATACCATTAAAAATTGTGGATCATTCTGGGAGAACTGAAGCCACGGTAGTTTATAAAAATAGATTAACAGAAATACTTTCTTATAGTTCTTAGCATGCTGTTACTGAATGCACATGGAGAAAGTACTGAATATAATTCATTTTATGTAGACTGAAAGGTACAAAGTCTCTGAAGCTAATTATACAGTGAAAATCTTTATGCCAAAGGAAATTACTTATTTGCACAGTGTTAATAGCCATATTTAGAACAGTGCTAGAAAGAATTACTCCTTTGCACTTTTGCAAATTCAGGAAGGTTTCTAAATTGATAGGAATATTCTGGTCTGGAATGACCTTAAGAGGTCATCCAGTCCAACCTACTGCTCAAAAAAGGGTCAGCTGTGAGGTCACACCAGGTTATTTTTTACTGAGACTGGCCTAGAAAATGTCCAAGGATTAAAACTGCATAACCTCTCCAGGCAACCTGATCTACTGCATGACTGTCTACATGGTGGAAAAGTGTCTTCCTATATCCATCCTGAGTCTCTGTTATTTCAATTTATGCCAATCACTTCTTGAGCTGCTGACATATACCACTGTGAAAAGCCTCCTACCATCTTCTTGATGACCCTCCCGTAGGTTTTAGAAGGCTGCTATTAGGTGTGTGTCCCACCCCAAGCCTTCTCTCCAGGCTGAACCAGCTCTGTTCCTTCAGTCTCTCCTCCCAAGGTAAGTGCTCCAGCCCCTTGACTTTCCTAGTTGCCCTCAGCAGAATATGTTCTGGTTTATCAATGTTTTTCTTGTAATGCTGGACCCAAAACTGGGTGCAGCATTTGAGATGCAGATTAATGAATGTTGATTAGAAGGAGATAATAGTTTTCCTTATACATATACACCTATTAATACACTCCACAGTACAGTTGGCTTGTATGGCCACCAGAGCACACTACTGGCTTTTGTCCAGCTTGCTCCTAACAACACTCTCAACCCAGCAACGCTGTTCCCCAGCCACCAGCCTGTATTGTTGCAAGTAGTTTTTCCTTCCCAGGTACAAAATTTGTTGACCCTCAATAAGGTTCCTCCCAGCCCCAACCTGTACCCTGTCAAGGTGGTTCTGAATGGTAGCCCTGCCCCCAAGCATGACAAGGACCATATAGTCTGCTGCCCTTCTCAACTACAGATACCTAGGCATTCACACTAATTGATTTTGCTTCCCACCTATGCTATATGTGGTGGAAGCATATAAAAACAGAAAAGAAACAGTATGTCATAACAGGAAAAAGGAAAGTAGTGCATCCAAAATAACAAGCATGGAACAAACACATGCTTAGCTGAAGTGAGCAGTTGGATTGTCTTCTCTTGGCACAACAAATGTGACAACAAGTGAATGTAAAACTAAGAATGTAAAATTGTTCAGTTGCAAGCAGAACTAAATCCCTCAGGCAGCATGCTTTTTCTTCCTGTGGGTTAGCTGGCATCTTTACAAACCATTTTCATCCTTCACACCTGAATGTAGACAATCTGTGAGGAATCTAATACCCTCATTTCTGTGCCATCAAAACAGAGAATTCTGATAGTGTTGTCCTGAAGTAATTTAGTAATAAAACAAGTAGATAAAAGAAACACGAGTGATCGCACATCAAACTTCCTAGTATCTATGCTTGAATTATGTATTTTAAAAATAATAACACTATAGGCAATTTTGCAATGAAAACAACTTATTGTAACATCTTCTGATAAATGTCATTACATTTTTCATCGGCGTTGAACTTTGCAACCAATTTGTATAATGTGGAGATAGTTTTCTCTTTGGAGAATTCCTGGAAGTTTGATACAAGAACTAAAAATGAATAAAAGAAGAACAGGCGGCAGAAAACTTCTGAAAGGAATGGCATGCATTGGGTCAAGCTTGTTGAAGAGGATTATTAGATAACAAATTTCAAATGGTATCCACTGCCTGTTTGCTTTGGATGACTTTCTTACCAGCAGAGTAGCAATATATCAGAGCTGATAGAGAGACAAGTGGACAAGAATCAGTATCCATTAATTTGATCATGGATGTAGGCTTCATTTTACAATAGGTTTTCTTTGCAATAATTCTCATTAAAAAAAAAATAATTACTATATCTGTACTTTGTAGCTGGTTGCCACTGAAGTCTCACATCCCAGAGAATCTGCAGGCTTGCAGGTCCTGAGCTGAGGACCTAAGATGGAGGCTGAACTCTCACAGACAGAATTTTGAACCCTCTAAAAATCTTCATATTGTCCAGGAAGATATAGACGATAATCTTCTACTACTAAAACACTCAAAGTTGAGACAAAATTTTTTGAAGGGAAAATGTCTGCTCATAGGACACAGCAAACATGGTTGTGGTATGAGCAACTAAGGTACTTGCCATTCTCCAAAAAAATTGCTGTGTTGGTGATGGCATCTCTTATCTTTTTATATATGTTGAGACTTCACTCTCAGCCCTTTAGAATGAACCAGAGTTTTAAACTCAACTGTTCCCCATTCCTACAACCACACACAGGACATGCTTTAGTTCTGATCCATTCTCATGCTCTGGAATAGACTCTTCCCAACAGGGGATCACCAACTGGCTGCCAAAAGTCATCAGCAAAGATTCCTTATTGTTATTTTCATGTAAGAATAAATCTGGCGGTTTTTTACTGTTCGAGCCATAACAGCTTTTGAAAATGCAACTTCACAGCACTGAACAACTCACTCTCCCTATTCCTTTTGTCACTACACTTGTGGAATTCTGTCATCTTAGATTGCAGTCTCATTCTTTCACTCAATGTGTGCTAAATACTGCACAAAATAGACTCAGTACTGTCTGAGGAAGTTAGGACCATTCTTACCATATGTACCAGAACCCAAGCACAAATGTTATAGCCAAAAATCACCAACTCTCCATCCCCATCCTTCCTTCATGTAATACATCACCTCACACAAGACATAAGGGGGCAGAAATTAGTTAAATGAACTATATTTAAATCTTTTTTATTCAGTCTAGTTCAATGATGTAGAAAAGTGCCAAATGACATTGAAATACTCATTGGTAAGGTTCATTTGAAATACCGCATACTTTAAATTTCACCAGATGAACGATCAGAAAGAAGGTAAATAATAAAAATAATGTGGAAAACAAGAAGATAAAAATTATTCAACATGGTGCAATTTTTTTTTCCAGAAAGTACGTGAAGTCTGAGGAAATCTATAGTCTATGAAAACTGTCATTAAATTCTATAGGATGTGATCTGTCGAGTTCTTTAAAATAAATGTATGAAATAAAATACTTTTTGTGTTTTTCTTCTAAAGAAAACAGAGAAAATTCTTTCTGGCTTCCTATTATTGGATTGCTATTTAGATATTTCATTCCTTATATAGCTACAAATATTGGTGTCCTAAAATGATTTAATAACCCTTCCTGCTTGGATTGCAGCCTGTCTCCAAGTGGGTATTATGCACTCTGCATTCACCATTTTGCAGTCCACTCCTTAACTTCTTTACAACAGAAACTCTTTGGGTGCTGTACCATTTAAGGGAATGCTCAGACCTGAATTAGATACCAACTTAGCCATACAGTGCATGGGCAGCATAGTGCACCTGAGACATGCTATCAGATGCCAAAACAGTAAACCAGGAGTAACTTTTATCCTCTGGCAAGGAATTCCAAGGAGAGTGATGAAATCTTGGAACCTACCTCCAAGGTGGGTAACACTGACTGCTTCTGCAATTTAACGGCTTTTCTCTCAAGAAAAGCTGGGCTTGACAAGACAACTTCCAGAGATGCCTCCCAAACAACATTACTCTGCAAATCTATGATTCTGTGACTCCAGATGGAGAGAGGGACTTGCTGTGACTTCAGCATTTGTGCCATATTAATAACAAAAATCTGGAATACAGTTCACGTTGGATGGATGCAGCTGCTGCTCTAGCCAGGGTGTAGAAAGGTCTGAGACAACATTCATTCTTGGCAAGTGGAATATACACACTGGCACCAGCATCAATATATCCACTTCTAAGACACCACCACCAGCCAGTAAGAAACACCTTGAGCTTGGGATAAGCACACACAATATGCATGTTTGTGTTAAAAATCCTCCATCCCCTTTACATTTGCCTGTGTCCCAGGCATCTATCCCTAGGTTGGGATAAGGACAGTTTAGTGATAAAACCACTGTGAAAAGGAACAATAACAGCCCACAGCTAATTTAACTTACACCCAGTGATCACACAGAGTACTGCACAACATAAGGATCAACCTGATACCCCCAGTCACACTCAGACTATCCTCGATGAACTCAGGAACACCCCTCCCCAACCAGCCCCTCTTATGGGGGAGTGATGTCAGGTGGTGCGGAAACATCCCAAGCTGACTCAGCTCACCTGGGCTAACTCAGCTCACCTGGGCTGGCTGCTTGGGGAGGTTATCTCTGGCCTGGCCAGAACCAGGACATCTGTGAAACAATCTGGGGACAGTAAAAAATCATCTTTCCTAATTTCATACTTTAGCTTTTCTCTTTTTTTTTTTTATGATTAAGTCTTTCTCTTTTTGTCCTATTCCATTATTCTTTCCCTGTGTGCTTACTGTGGATAACTATTATTGTTCTTTCTATTGTAGCAATGCCCAGAAGTCAAGACAGATCAGAATCCTGATATATTTGGAATAATACATTCAAGTCGTAGAAGCAATTCCTACTTCTAAGCATTGACGTCCCAAAAGGAAATAGTAAACAAAGTGGGAAGAGAAAGAGAAAAATTATTGTGGTTTGCTCTTCTTAGAAATGCACAGCTGGTTAGTGGAAAAAGCAAGAACAGATCAAAAGACAATGGCTGTTACATTTGTCAAAAGACAATGGCTGCTACAGGCTGTACAGTTGGTCTGTTACTTTGCAGTGTAACAGACCAACTGTACTGAGTCTATGAGGGGGCCACTGAGATGCTTGAGGGACTGGAGCACACGACATACAGTGAGAAGTTAGAAATTCATTCGTTCAGCTTAAAGAGGAGGCTCAAGGGAATCTGCTTGCTGTGTTCTTCTACTCAAATGAGTGTTGTAGAGAAAACAAGTCAGACTCTTCTCAGAGATGCGTAAAGAAAGGAGCAGAGGCAAGGTTCATGAGCTGGAATAAGGGGATGAAAGGAAAAGATGCACCTCCACAAGAGTGTCTGAGCAAAGGCACAAGTTGTCCTGAGAGGATGGGGAATGTCCACCCTTGGAGATTTTCAAAACATAGTCGGATAAACTCCTGAGCACCTTGATCTCACCTTGAAATCAGTCCTGCCTGGAGCAGGGGCTGGACTAGAGATGTCTGGAGTTCCTTTCAATGCTGCATCCCTCTATGATTCTGTATATTCACCATAGGATTTTGGCCACAAGCACTTTTACTAGCACAATACTGCTCATCTCCTGAAAACCAGATCTGGTGGTTAAAAAATACACACATGTTTCAAACAGGGAGCCAGGTGAGAAGACAGGATAGTTTGGAAGAAAAGCAACTGTACACATTTGCTTAGGCTCCAGCATTTATTCTCTGATTTGATAATCATGCGGATGTTTTCCTACAGCCAAACCCAACCCCTTTATTGTTGGCCAAAAAGGATATGTTTCTGTGCTACTACATTCTCTTACTGGTTATAATAAGCCAGTCTGACTTTTTACCTCTGAGATGAGCCTCTGGTTACATAGATAACACAAGTCATGGGCATTCCTGATAACTGGGACACAAGCACTGAAACGATTGTTGTTTTCACCCTCTATTATAACAAACATTTTTCTAAGACGTCAGTGAACCTCTTCCAGTTGTGCTTTATGGTGAAATTTCCTTTTTGTCACCATGTTTCCTACAAGCTGCATCTGTAAATGCTTTTTTATTGCAGAATTGGCAGAATCTGAGAGTGAATGCCGAGTAGCTGCAGGTGAAAGGAAATAAAACCTGAATCCTCCTGATTAGTAGAGGAAGACCCTAAAATACCAAGTTGGTATTAAGCAAAAGAAGTCTCACTTTGAAATCTTTATTCTCCACAGTTAATTAATTCATTTTTGTTCAATCAAATTACAAATTATAAGTAGTTATTCCCTATAAAACAGAATGTGCCTGTCTTTATTTATTTCTGCAGAGGAAGATGGTATCGCAATATACTATTTCCTAAGTAATTTTTTTTTTCCTTCTGGCTTTGAAACACAATAACATTTTATTGATCTGTGAATTTCCTGCCATCAGGTGTTATAATTGCATCAGGTGAAACATTTGGTCCATAATATTAACTTTACTAGACCTACATTCTTAGTCAATATTTGGGGCTCTGGCTTTGTTGGTTTAGTTAGAGCAAATAATGATGGAAGGCAGCTTAGTCATTTAACAAAAAATCTCTCAAAATGGCACATAGTTTTGTTTTCCCACACTACAAAAGTTCTAATTTAGTTTCTTTTCTGCCAGCTCTGGAGCTCCAGGGACCAAGTTATTTCTCAGAGCCATGTAGTTTTTCTGTGCCTGAGGCTGTGGTTACTTTTTATTCTTCTCTAACAGCTCTTTTGATTGCCTTTTTTCTCTGGTTAATAGGGAATGAGCTTCTGGAAATGTATGACATAAGCAGTTAAGCCCACTTCTGACAAACTCTTCAGGAAACCTTGGTATCTACAGGACTATAGGCTGAACTCCTGGGATACCCAAACTTTGGGATTTTCAGCTCTTCCTTTCAACAGCCCTCCTGGAGGAAGCGTTATGTTCTCATGCCCATCATGTTAAGGGGAGAGCAGCGGTGTTATGGGAGGAGTTCTGATCACATCAAAAGATGGGTTAATATATTTGCTGTCAGACTATAGAGAACAGCACCTACTCTACTTGGTTAGATTGCTTGGCTGGATTCAAATACTGGCTCTGATTAAAAGTTTAAGTGTTTTACATCAAGTATTCATTGAATAAGAAACCAGATTCCAAGTAATCTTCTTCTGAGGTGAGAGCCTCTGCTCACAGATTAGAGAATCACTTTTCATTCTCTCTTAGATTCAGTAAATTCACAGAATCAGAAAAACTGTGGTACAACCAACAGTTTTGCTGCCTATGCTACAGCCTACCCAAAAGAGTATCTGTCTTCAATTGTATTTAACATGGCCTGAAGGCACTAGTTTGTCTCTCATTCCTGTCTGTTAGCCTCATTCTCTTGTTTATGGTCTGTCCTAATTATGGCTTAATTAAATATACAAGATGCAATATATCCAGAGCTAGTATGAGAAATGCTTTTCAGAGAATAGCCTGCAGGCTAGTGCCTGGGTTCACATCCATGCCAGATTGAGGCACCATTCCTGATTCTACAATGGTCTTGTCTGCTCTGCATGTAAATCTGAGTATCATCAGGTTTTGGCTACCCCAAACACTGCTTGTGCAATGACTCCAGTGAAGAGAATAAAAATTGTTTCCTATACAGCTTTAGACAAGGCTATGTGCTGCCTAGTGGGCCTGAGAAATGGGTGAGATGGGATCATCCGATAGGTTCTCTGGAGGACATGACCAAGGAGCAGGAGAAGCAGCATTGCAGTCAGCAGCACAACAGGATGTCCTTGATGTACTGATTACTGTGCTTAGTCTGTTATAGATTTGAACTAGCCATTGTGTAGGGGTGTGTGCCTGTCTGATCTGTTACCACACTAAGTTTTTTAACTGTCAGTGTCAGAGAAGAGGCCTTTTAGCATCTAGGGCTATGAAGGTATATGAGACTAAAAATGTAAAAAGGCACCTCCTAGGACTCATTTCTGTTTCTCTGCTAAATCCTTAATTCACGTTACTTCTTAATAAGAGAGAGATTGGGCATCTATTCACATTCCCACCCTCTTTTAAAAGTAGTCCTGATACTTTAAAGGAGAGACGTGGACACCCTCCAGATCCTTTCTGCAGCTATTAGGTCCCAGTTTCATCAATCCCCATGGCCCAGCTGCCCCTGAAGAACTTCAAGAGGAAGGTTGCTGCTGAGCTGGGGAGACAATGCAATGCAATGAATCAAAGTAGCAGCAAGAGCATTGGATATCAAAATACCAATATCGATAGCTGGCTCTATTCCAGTATGAAAGGATTCATGGCAATAAAATGAGTGTGTTTTGCAACATGTCACATCCTTTGTGTAAAGTAAATGGGCACTTAAATCACAGTATCAATCTTTCCATCTGGTCAAAGGAGATAACACTGCTATTTGTGAGGCACAGGCCATTTGTTATCTGCCCAGACTGTTCATGCAGTCACTTGTGAATGGATGAGAAAATTTAGCATGAGTGCACTTATGTCAACAGGCAAAACGGATGTCCTCATGCTAAGTCACTTCTTTGAGGAACTTCCCAAGACAAAGGTTGTCTCTGCCTTTTTCATTGCAATTACCTTTGATGAATGATCTTCTGTGGGTTCGTCTAATTCCTTTTAAAAATTATTTATATTTTTGGCATGTATAGCTTTCTGGAGCAATGGATTCTATAGTTCAATTACACTTTGTGTGGAAGAAGTCTTTGCTTCTGATCTGCAACTTGGTACTTTCTTTTGATCACAGAATGTTAGGAGTTGGAAGGGACCTTGAAAGATCATCTAGTCCAACACGCCTGCCAGAGCAGGATCACCCAGAATAAATCACACAGGAACACATCCAGGCAGGTTTTGAATGTCTCCCAAGAAGGAGACTCCACAACTTCCCTGGGCAGCCTGTGCCAGTGCTACATCACCTTCACAGTGAAAAAGTTTCTCCTTACATTCACATGGAACCTCCTGTGCTCCAGCTTGCGCCCGTTGCCCCTTGTCCTATCACTGGCCATCACTGAGAAGAGCCTGGCTCCATCCTCCTGACTCTTGCCCTTTACATATTTATAAACATTAATAAAGTCACCTCTCAGTCTCCTCTTCTCCAAGCTAAACAGGCCCACCTCCCTCAGCCTGTCCTCATAAGGAAGTAATTCCACTCCCTTAATCATCTTGGTGGCCCTGCACTGGACTCTTTCAAGGAGTTCTATGTCCTTCTTGAACTGAGGGACCCAGAACTGGACACAATATTCCAGACATGGTCTCACCAGGGCAGAGTAGAGGGGGAGAAGGGCCTCTCTTGACCTACTAACCACACCTCTTCAAATACACCCCAAAATGCCATTGGCCTCCTTAGCCACAAGGGTACATTGCTGGCTCATGATCATCCTGCTGTCCACCAGGACCCTCAGGTCCCTCTCACCTATGCTGCTCTACAACTGATCCATCCCCAACCTATACTGGTACCTGTGGTTGTTCTTCCCCAGATGCAAGACCCTGCACTTGTCCTTGTTAAATCTCATTAAACTTCTCCCCACTCAACTCTCCAGCCTGTCCAGATCTCCCTGGATGGCACCACAGCCCTCTGGGTTGTCAGCCACCCCTCCCAGTTTTGTGTTGTCAGCAAGCTTGCAGGGATAACCTCTAGTTCCTCAGGTCTACACTGGTTTGCCTGAATGAAACTTCTCCCTACCAATCTTTCTGCAACAGATCAGTGCAGCCTTCCGTGCTGCACAGCCCCAAGTCAGCCCATCACCTAAATATGGCACACATCATGTGGCTGGAGCATAGAGCTATGCTTGAAATAGGTCTACAAGAATTCTTACTGGAAGCTGCAAGATCAAGGTTGCACAGGTAAGAAATGCCAGAAATAAGATAAATCTTTGTCTGCTGGCTGTGCTGTGTGTGAGTTCTACATTTTCTTCTCTTCCACTAGAAACTGGAAATCCATATTAGATTCACAGAAAGATATAGATTGGAAGATACTTCTGCTGGTCTTCCATCCAGCCTTCTGCTTCAAGCAATTGCGATGTTGAAGTTAAAACAGGTTGCTCAAACCCATGTCCAGACAAGTCTTAGACTACCTTCAGTGATGAAAATTTTGCCATCTCTCTTGGAAATCCATTCCACTACTTAACTAGCTTCACTGCAAAATTTCTTTCCTAGTATCTGAACTGTGATGGCTCATCTGTGATAAGACGTTTGGAATTTTAGGGTTTTTTCAGAGGTCCCTTGTAATTGTCCCAGGAGAGTCACTGGCAGGAAAAACAGTTGTCCTCTTTGCTGATTGAACCACTGAAGAAACATTGTGGCCTTTACACCTGTTTTGACAGAGTGACATTACACTGGTCGATGATCTTAAGTCCTTGTTCAACCTTTCACCCTTCTGCACCTTTGTCCTTTGGTGTTGGCATACGCTGGCCCGTGACCTCTTAACGCTTATTCCTGGCTCTCCTCTCATCTCTTCCTAGCTCTTTTTCACTTTATCCCAACTCTCCCGTACTCTGGGGGTTTTTTCCCAGTTTCAATGTCCTTGATCAGGCCATTATTCCCGGTCTGTCTCCTGATGCCCCTGGAACGTTTGCTCTTGCAATGTCAATCCGGTACCGTCACTCTCTCTGCACTCAGGGTAGGTGACTCTCTCCTCTCATGCACGGTTCCTGGTGACCAGCAGGAGGAGTACTGAGATCACAGGAGAGCCATCACCTTTCACACACAAGATGCTAAAGCCGCGGGGCAGGAATCACAGGTAAATTTCTGTTCAGTGCCACGACTTCCAGCTCGCTTCAAATGGGGTACCCAAAATATTCTCTGTCTTGGCATTTCAAGAGGAAAGGTAAGGATTTTTTTTTTCATTTAAAAAAAAAAAAAAGTCATACTTGAATGGTTTGATTTGACTATAACTTCTCCCACAAACTGTTACACCACTTTCTTATATTCACGTATAAAATTATATGGGTATTTTTTCCCTGTTTTCCTAATCTGATTCTTAGATTTTGTAAAAATTTTTTCCCCTTAAATTTCTACTTAGGAAAACAACATGTCTAGAAATTACATAAACAATTTCCAAAATTACAGGGGGGCGGGGGATGTGTGAACCACACACCAGATGCTTTAAATCTACCAAGGTCTTCACCCTAGAGAACAGATATGTTCTGCTAAAGCATTAGTTATGGCATCACAATAAGATAACTACTGCATCTTAATAACAGTCTCTAACTGACCGGTAAGGATCTGTTATGTATCAGTTTGATATCTGAAAATTAATTGTTAACACAGTAACATTATTATGCAGCTGGCCCTGTATGTTGAAAGGGAACAGATCCCTGTTGGAGGACGTAGGTGTATGGACTCCTTCCTGCTCACGTGACTGTCAGAGCCACCCGACTCTTAACAGCAGCACAAGATTTCAAATAAGAATAAAGAAATAAAGAAAGAGATGGTTCGGTGCACTTACAGAACCTAAAGGAAAACTGCTCTGTCCAGGGGTACCCTTGAGACTGTGTTTGTAGTGCATCCCTGGGGCAGCTTGTTTCACCGCCATTCTACTAGGAACAGTTTGTACTGACTGTTTCAACATTCAGTGTTCCTTGCCCTGCATTCTTATATAGTTATTCAAAAGAAAATTTCTCAGCAGAAAACAACACTAATAGGGCTTAATTCTTCATGATAAATTTATATTTACCTATACATTTGAAAGTTCCAGTCAATTGTCACTTCGTATAATGACCAATTTCTGAACAAGGTCTTCAAACCCCTAAATGAAAATTTTTATGTTGGTGACTGTAGTTCATCAAGGAGTTTTGCTGAATTTAGACTGGCAGAGTTGTTTTTTTTTTGGTTATTTCTGTATCCTTTCTTGGCCCAAAAACCTCAGCACAATTTTTATACTATTTTTCAACCAGAATTGCTGACCACAGAACAGCAAACATAAAGCTTTTTTTTTTTTTTCTGTTGGCACTACAGTCTGATATAGTAATGATACTAATTGAAGTAGAGATATCATAACATAATTTTTTTAGGTAATCTACAGAAGCAGATATTCCAGACTGAAGGTACTCTCAGAATGCATATATCACTAAATCATAGTGATTTTCTCCCAGTTTATCTACAGAGCGTCATTACCCCCTCAAAGTCCATATGAGATTAGGTCACTCCTGAGCTACTACCGAGATTGAACCAATTGTCTGATTTGGTATATATTCACAGATACACTAGGCTGTAAAGTAGCTTCCTTATTGCCCAACATTTCTGCCTCTTTAAGGATAACAACAGTGAAGGGCCATAGAAGTCACATGGGACATGGGTAGAATAGCGACTGGTTTCCATATGTACATTCTTTACTTATGACTCCCCTGCAAGCAACCTCTCCTAGGCACAGAGTTCTAGTTCTGAAAAAAAAAAACAAAAAAAAAACCCCAAAAACAACCCAAGAAACCTCTCAGCAATACAGTTTTATCTGGAAAAGCTGGAAGTTGCTTAAAATGAAAGTTTAGGATACAGGCCACAGCACAGTGTGCATGTTTCCAGCATGTTGAGCTGTGTTGACTTTTTGGCTACTGTGATGGGTTGACCCCAGTCAGCAACCAAACACCTATCCAGGCTCTCAGTCACTCCCCTCTCCTATGAGGTAGAAAAAAAATAGAAGGAAGAAGACTCATGGATCAAGATACTGCATACAGAAGCAAAGTGAAGAGAGGAATTCATCCACTACTTCCTGTCAGCAGGCAGATGTCCAGCTACTTCCTGGAAATCAGGAAAAACAAGTCTTTGATGAATAAAAGCATTCCTTAATAAGTATTTGCAGGCTGAGATTTTTTAAAAATCTGTATCTTAATCTCCAACTAGTTGTTTTCTATAGCATGAAAAACTACATTCATGATTAAAATGTCATTATTATACAAGATATTTGCATAAATCATCAGGTTCAGATCTGAAAGATCGCCAGAACCGTTTAATGCAAAAATACACAATTTATCTCTTTGTTGTCCTTAGGAACACCTGGAATGGTTTTGGTTGAATTTTCCAGAAAGTTTGTCCTGAGGTAGAGCTGTCAGATTAGGAAAATTTGGCAAAAATTATACATTGATACAGACAAAATGTAAAATTTGAAGGGAACCCCATACAAATAGTTTGCTGACTCAAAATATACAATTGTGATATTACTATATTTAATAGACTGGCATAAAAAAAACTGGAAGAGACCAGTATTGTCTGTTTTGACCTCCTGAACAACTCAGGACATATGGTGTCACAAAATACCTTCTGTGAAGAGTCTCGTTCTTTTAGTAGAGAATGATTTGAAGACTTCAAGCTCCAGAGTACCATTGCATGCTTGGAAAATTGCTCCTGTGATTAATCACTTAAATTACCTCTAAAATTTGCAGTTTCAAGTTCATATTTCTCTAGCTTCATCAAGAAAGCACTAAATCTTTTTTTTTTTTTCTTCCTGCTACTTAGCTCTTTGCTATCTGGAATCTTTCACCCTTGCACTTACAGGCTCTTATTTTTGTCTTTGATAAATTGGGGGTTTTTTTTTCCTTAAATCTGCTGAGGTTCTTATTTTTAACCAGAAAAAACTTGCAGAGCATTTTCATTTTGAGAGCTTTTAGGTTTACTATACAAGCACATACTGTGCTATGTTTAATTTCATGCAAAATGCATTAATTGGCCAAGCTATTTGCTATGCTCATAACTGGTTTCTCAAGTAAATTCTAAACTTAAAAGATTAAATAATCAATCTGAGAAAAATGCATCAACGTTTTGATTCCTGTCTTAGGCATCAAACTGCTTTTCATTAATTTAATTTTGTAAAGATTTGTCTAAAACTTTCTATTTTGAAAGTATTGATTGAGTTTGACATGTTGCAAGGCACAAGGATTTTTGAATTATTTTTTTTTTACATTTTAATGGACACAACTGGTGAGTTTCAACTGTAATGAATGTTACATGAGGGCATGAATGCAGCACCAACTTTACATTGCTTGTAGTAAAGTCCATTTTATTTTTATAATTCCTCCCATGATTATTAGATTTCTATACCAAATTAATCACTACATTGCAATATTTCCAGATGAAAGAAAATATATGCATGCAAATAAAGCCACTTAAAATCCTAATTATTATCAGAATTGACTTTTGCAGCAAGTGAATGAGTTTCATCTGACTTTTATGCTCCTTAAAAGTAAAAAGAGAAAAATTAATTTCTTCCTATTAAAAAGTTATACTATCTTTTAATATTTCTGACAATGAGATTTTTCATGCCTGGTTCACTGCAGAAGCAATCTAATTAAGCATACATTGTTTATGTAAAAGATAGATGATAGAAAAAGTGGATAGAAATACTAATGTGGGGGATGAAGCAGCTATGTGAGAGGGATAAAACTTCAGAAAGCCATCATGAAATCTCACCTGTCTGTAGTTAGGATTAAAAAAAACTTCTGCTATTGTTAAAAGCCCCCTTAAGTCACCCTAAGCTTCTCCTTTTCTTGAAGTAAGTATGGATGAGTTATAAGGTATTGGTTTTCTCAAACTTTATACTCTCGTCAATCTGCGATTTTCATTTTCTTTCAGGGGTGATCTTATACTTAAAGGTATGATTTCTTATAACAATGCTTTAGCATGTGCAACACATGACCTTCTCCAACAAAGAAATTCTCTTTTTATCTGAGTCTTGTTCCAGTTTTATAATTTTTCTTTCTCTCTCTACTACCATGACTTTGTACTCACACCTGTGGATGGGGGGTACTTCAAGATCCTTGAAATGAGCACACTTCCCTGGAATGTAACAGATGTGGTTCAACCTTCTTCAAAATAGGAAAGTACAGAAACCAAAAGTTTCATCTTCCTGAACGACAGCCAGTAATTCCATAAAAAGTGGCCACTTGCAACATCAAAGCTACTTGTGAGTGAGATTAAAACCCTCTGAGTATGTTGGTCCTAGGTCTTGAGCATGAGGAACTTTTTGTGTCCCACAGAGACTTGAGCAGAAGTGACCTCGGTTTTGAATCATAGCAGGTGCGTGTGTCTTCCCCTGTCTCTCCAGACTGAGGCATGCTCAGGAGGCCAAGGTTACATAGCTTGAGAATGCTAGGGTTCAAAATTAAGGTTATTTAAATAATTGTTAAAATCTGTTGCCAAGTTAACTCATTCCTGTTTCAGTTTGGACCCCTAACTGTCTGGTCATCACTGCTCCAAGCCAGAACAGCAGTCATGTGAAAGGGAAGATGCTTTCTGCCAAGGTCTTTATTCTACAGTTTGATCTCAAATCATTAGTAGATTTTTCTGTTTCTTCCCAATACAATCTTCTAAGATATCCAAGGATGCCTTCTGTGCTCACAGGCTTTGCCATGCCCTTGCATGCATGACATGTCCTTGGCATTATGCTGTAAAGCTTCAAGTCTGGCAGGCTGAAATTTGCAGTCCTATTATGTCTACTCTTGTGCTTACTAATTCTGATGACTTAGAATCAGAGGAAAGCAACCTGAAGTCTAGAGGCGATAGGAGTCAGAGTCCGTATTTGCAAAGAACTCTGCTGTATTATGGGGCTGTGCTGGTAGCCCCGTGAAAAGCCCACTGGGCAGTTCAGAACCACTAGCTACCAGCATGGCACCAAGAAATGCTATTTTAAATATTAGTAATTGAAATGGCCTGTTTGAAGGTGCAGAACCACTGAACAGGCATTACCCAGCCATAAATTTGCTATGCCTTCCCTTTCAACCAGCTGCATCAGCCCTTTTCTAAAACAGTTTGAAATAGGAGTAAATATTTGTGAGATGCTCTACAGCAAAGGTTCAAAGGATTCTGTGGTCCTAGCCAGGGCTCTCAGGAAGATAAAAAGGATGGATATCAGAAATTCTATACCTTCTGATCCAGGGACCAGGCTGTGTACACAGTGACGATGGTATAAATGAAGACTGAAAATTTCAATTTAGCTGCAGACAGTAAGAGAGCAGTGTACATTACCAGTGTACCTAGCTCCTATTACCTTTCAATACCAAAATGTTAGCCATTGTTTAAAAGGTGGTCTTAGTTTCATAACAAAACTGAGATGTTTATAATTACTTATCATTGTAATCTGCAGTATGCATTCTGTCTGCCCCTTCATCCAATTCATGCACTGTGAGACACACTTCCCTGTAGTGCTTTGATATTTCATAATTTTTCATCCAATTACATTATACTCCCATGATTTCTTTTTTAGAAGTATCCAAAAAACCAGTCAGTTCCTTAGAAGGATTGTTCTCTATATCAAATGGAAATCATGCTTAAGGTTTTTCAATTTAACATTCAAAATCAATTTAAACATGTCTTTTTTACAGTTCCAAGTTTCCTCAGTTTCTTGATCAGTTAACAGCCATGACATAAAATTTATTTGAAACAATACTTTGAATCAAGTATTAACTTGATATTTCATATTTATCTAAATACTTTAATTTAAATAACTTTTGAAGGAATTGGATTTATCATTTTGAACAGTAGGTGCAACACAAACATTTCAAAAGTGAGAGAACACTTAGGTCAAATCAAATGTTTTGAAGAAGGTGAGTGGTGAACAAACCGTATCCCTTGAGTTGCATACAGCTGTCTCAGAGGATGCTCCTATTATTACACACATTTTCATGAGATTGATACATCATTTTAGTAACTGAATTCCTATAATGATTTAAGATAGTTGCTCCTAACTGTCATTCCTCATAGTTAATTTAATCTATCAGGTTCCAAATTGTCTAGAATAGCAAAGGATCCAAAATATATGCTAAGATATTTCTACCTAACTCAATTTCTATATTAATAAATCCCTCAGGTTTCAGTGCAATTACAAACAGTCTGCAGAGATGTTCTTCCACAAAAAAGAAGAAAGTTTTGTAAAGACCACAAGAATATTTTGATTTAAAATGATTTTACCTAACACTTCACCATGGGTATGTCACCTACAAGAAAGTGATCAAGTTCACTTGCTCAGTAATTCATCATCTGTCATCCAAGACTTCATAACAGACTGTAAATCCATTTTTTAGCTTATTATCTTTGTGGTGCTCAACATACTGGCTTAAATCACTCTTGGGCGCCTAAGGTCATGAACTGAATAAGAGAAGGCTGGATACCTGAACAGCCAGTTACTGCTTCCCAGCTAATTTGTACAGGCTTTGCTGAACTGCAGGAAACTCTTCTTATATGCTTCTGCTCTGGCTTGCATTGCTTCATATACAATGGTGTTTCTCACTTCAGCATCCACAGAAGGGGCTTCCACAGATATGTTTTCTTCCTTTTGCTGGCTACAGAGGTCTCTCCTTACCACTTGGTGAAATGTGTATTGTCTCCAGGTGATATAGATGTGCATGTACTACTGCTTTTTTTGTCTCTCACTTCCCTGTGGGAGCCCTGGGAGTTCCTGTAAATCTACACCGAGACTCCAAAGCATCTGTGAGCCATGAGATCTCATCTCAGAAAGGTCAGCTTTGAAGCAAGACTTTCACCTTGTTCTGAAATTGTCTCTTCCACAAACTAATAACAAGGGATTTTGCAAAAAGAAATATTATCCATTTTCCTTCTGCCAGAGCAAAGCCTCTTCCAGAGGCCTACCCAGGTCTATAATACTTTACTATTTTTAAGGATTTCATTTTGAAAATGCACAGTTATGCTGTGTAGTCAGAAGAGTCGGGAATTTTGATGATTTGGAAGGCAGCTGTTGAAAGGTGTGCTAAAAACAACCAGTGGGATGAGCTTGCTGCTCCTAATTACTATGTAATTGATACTGTTGGTATTCTAAACTGGTGCACTAGTTGTTAGCTCATGTGAGAAAAAGCCCAGTCACACCTCTGTGAAAACCTCAGACTGCCTCTGAGTGAGAGCTTTCAAAAATCAATGGGGACCCCTACAGATTTCCATGGTTCTGATTCAGAGAGCAGAGACTTTAACGAAATGGTAATTTAGCAGTTAAGTGGACAGAGTTTTGGAGATGTTACAAATCAGAAGCATTCCTCCTGGAACTAGCAGGGTATAAAATTAGGCAGGATGAAAGTTTTTATCTTAGAGACAGCAGATTTTACAGGAAGCAGATATTAAAGAGGAGGTTAAAAATCAGCTCCACTCTTCAGTGATATCAAAAGTCCAAAAAGTTGTAAGACTTTCCTCTAAGAAAAAGCTACGTTGCAAAAATGATTATTTCAGTGTATGGGTGGTGATAATCCACAGAAATGAGCACACAAATCCATAGAAGGAGTGGTTTTAAGGGAAACGGTTCAATACTTATGGAAAACATGAAAAATTAATGAAATAATTCATTCACGGTCTCCCTTATTACCATTTAGATGAGCTCAAAGCAAGCAGTTAGCACAATAAAATTTGATTACTTTTTAAACTATTCAAAAAGATCTGAATAAAAGGCAGTGTCTAAGTATATCACAAAGTATTTATAATGCAATTTTTTCTGTGAAATTATTAAATATTATGTCTGAATAACAGATGTTTTAATGATGAGGAAAGATGAGAAAAGTGCAAAAGATTAATTCCACTTTTGGGGAAAGAGAAGTCTTATATTCACTCGTGCAGCAGTAGCTATGTCAGAATTCAGTCTTTCATCAAACATAGCATGATATGTGACAGAGTTTGAAACTCATACAATACAGAAAAGCTACAGCCTGTGTAACATCAGGACAGTTCTGCCCTATGATGATACATCTCATAATAGCTGATGATAGGATAATATCACACTTGTAAGGCTACTCTCAATTATCTTTGAAAGGTAGTGATGATCAGGGGAGATTTCTGAGTGCTGGAAGAGAATGAATGTCACTCCTGCCTTCCAGAAGGACAAGAAAGAAGGCCCAAGGAATTACAGAGCTGTCAGTCTCACCTTGATCTCTGGGAACCTGGCAGAGAAACCACTTCCAGACACCTGAAGAACAGGAAGGTGATTGGGAGCAGTCAGTATAGATTTATGAAGGGAAAATCATGCTAAACCAACATTCTACAATGAGATCACTAGCTTAGTAGATGTGGGGAGAGCAGTGGATGTTGTTTTCCCTGACTTTAGTAAGGCTTTCAGCACTGTCTTCTATAGCATCTTTACAAATGAGATGATGATGGACAAGCTAAACAAGTATACAGCAAAGTAGTCTGAAACATTCTGAACTGTCAAGCTCAAAAAAGGAGTGATCAAGGGCACGAAGCTCAACTGCAGGCCAGTCACTGGCAGTGTGCACCCAGTGGAAATGGGTGCACACCCAGTACAGTCCTTTTTAGTATCCTCATTAACAACCTGGATAATGGGACAGAATATACCCTCAGAAAGCTTGTGGAGGACACAAACCTGGAACCACGCTAGGTGGTTGTGCTGCCATTCAAAAGGACTTCAAGAAGATGGAGAGATCTGCCAAAAGGAACCTCATGAAGTTCAACACAGGGAAATGAAAGCCCTGTACACAGGGAGGAATAACCCCATGCTGGGGTTGCCAATATATACTGGGAGCCAATTGGCTGGCAAGCAGGTTTGTCTTTCTTCAACAGCTCCAGTAATTCTACAAATCACCCATCTTAGATGGAATAGCAACATGGTGGTATGCAAGCAGCTATGAACATTTTGGGGCGTGTCAAGGGTAACATTCAGAAAAGCACTTGTTGGGGCAAACAAGGGTGATAGACAGATCTGATATTCACTAAAAAGTATTGCTGACTGAGACAAGTGTTTTATTGGTAGTTGTCAGATTCTGAGGAGGAGATCACCAAGATGCCCTCCACAATGCTCCAACCAGAGCATTGTGGTGTATGGTGGGAAACAGACTCAGGAGAAGGCTCCAGAGATACCTAATTGCGGCCTACCAATACTTAAAGGAGTCCTACAGGAAACTGGGGGAAGGACTGTTCATCAGGAAGTGTAGTGATAGGACAAGAGGGAATGGCTTCAAACTGAAAAAGGGTAGGTTTAGCTTAGACGTTAGGGAGAAATTCTTTACTTTGAGGGTGGTGAGGCGCTGGAACAGGCTGCCTAGAGAGGTCATTGAAGCCCCAACACTGGAAGTGCTTAAGGCCAGGTTGGAGGAGGCTTTGGACAACATGATCTAGTGGAGGGTGTCCCTGCCTATGGCAGGGGGGGTTGGAACTGGACAATCTTTGAGGTCACTTCCAACCCAAAGCATTCTATGATTCTATGATTCTAACTTTTTTCACCATGAGGACAGTCATGTAGTAGAACAGGTTTCCCAGCGAGCATGTGTCATTTCCATCTTTGGAGATTTTCCAGGCCAGACTGGGTAAAGCCCCAAGTAACCTAACCTGATGTCACATAGCTGACCCTTCTTTGAGCAGTAGGTTCAACTAGGTGACTTCCTGAGGTGCCTTCCAGGCTGAATTTTCCTATGATCCTATCATCTAATTTTTCTATTATTTTTTAACAAAATCTGTCCTTTCAGAAGGAAGAGTAAAACTACAAAATTTCTTTAAAACTTCTTTTAATTAATATTCATTACATAAATCCCCCATAATAAGGCCACTGCATTTCACAGACACCTCATTAGTCATTTTCCCCCATGTTATAGAAGGGAAACTATATTACTACTTATTTTTGTAAGTCTGTACCAAGTCATGCCAATTGATTTAAATAGCTTCAAATGTATTAGAGAGTTGCTATCAGTGCTGACCTCGCAGCACGCATCATCTTTTAGATATACTGTTCTGTTACGTTTTTTATGGAATCAGTCAAACATTATGCAAGTAACCTTGAGTTTGTGATTATTTAAAAACTCTCAGCTTTACACTTGTTTTCTTGCTTTGCTTCCCTTGGAGCCTGTTGAAGGGTTTACTTCAGCCCCCAGACTTTTGTTCTCAGTTGTACACGATACTTTTCAAACTTCAGACTGAACCTATCCAATCTGTTTTAGAGTTGCTCAGTTAAACAGGACACTGGCTGGTGCTTGCACTCTCCTCAAAGGCAATAAAAAAAATTCTTTTAAGTGTTTTGAATCTCTCCACTTGTTGATCATTATATGCAAGGCAGATCAAATAACATTTATTCTACTGCTAACGTTTCAGATTTCTTAAAAAGCTCGCAAGAGAACTGAAAGGATGTACTCGAGCAGCTGGACTCTGTGGGACTCTCTTGTCACACTGGCACAGTACAGAAGGAATATCAGGCAGTGTGGAAAACTTTATTTTGCAAATTTCCTCTTTAAAATTGAATTAATCGTATTCTAGCCCAAACCTTGTGCCCAGTTTTTAAAACATATGGATTGGTTTTTGCGGGTTTAGGGGAACTTTGGAGGGTTTTGTGTTGGGTTTTTTAATTATTTTTTTCTTCATTTCTCACACAGGTCAAGGCATTTGAGGATGAATAAAGATGTCCTACCAAAGGTCAGCTACTGTGATTTGCTCTGGTCGGTTTTGAAATCACTGCGAGGCAGCATTAAGGGAATCAAAGGAAGCTGTTAGAAAGGGGGGTACCAATGAGAAGACATAAGGTGGGAAGGGTAAGGATGATTATAGTTTGGGAGACTTTCAAGTGAGTTCAGTGGGAAGCAGAAGATGTCTGTTTCTTGAGAGAGTGCAGAAAAGGCACAGCACTTGCTCCCACTCTTCAAGCTTAGAAACTTCTTTAAAATGTCATCTTAGCCAGTGAAGACTGGCACGCTGCTCTGCCAGAGAGGGGGAGAAAAAAGGCGTTCCCTGGGGAAGTGTGGTAGTAAGCTTGGATGTATGGCATGCCCTTGTGGAACATATATTCTGAAGTGGAATTATAAGTTTCAGCTCCTTCTAGCTTAATAGCAAATACTGCTAATTATTTGAGCTGGCAAGCTAGAAACTGAGCAAGGTTCTTTTGGTGAACATATGCCTCCAAGATACGCCAGTGCAATATTTTACTCTCATGACCAGTTCTGTTGCCTGTGCAAAAAACAAACACAAAAGGGCAGCCGAAGGCACAGTTGGAAGGTTTCTTTAATTACTGCCTTTGGCAGAATTTATTTCCAGAAATGTTATCACAGAATTGGAAATAAAAATGTCTCCTGGCACCACAAGAACATTTTCAGACATCACTCTCAAATGTGACACTTCTGAACACGTTGGAGGAAAAAAGGAGAGAATATTGTGCCCACTGTCTTCAGACAGAATGCTATAACCCTAGAAAAACTCATTTTAAGAGGCTTTCTGTATCATCAGACACAGTCACATTGCTTCAGCTTCTGATAATTTATTATCTTTCTTCTTAATTTCTGATGTTGGGCAGGGTGTCTAAAGCTTCTCAGTACTGACCTGCTTAGCTTTTGTTTCTGTTGTGCATGGAGAAGACTTGAATCCCTTTTAGACTAAGACCAGATATGGCCAATATCAGGTAAGATTCCAGGTAAAGTAGCGCCTAGACCATAGAGAAAAGCATCTCTCAAATTGTTATGAGAATACAGTTTTTCCCAACACGCTGCTGCAGTGCTTTCCTCACCATAACTCTTTGAAGTGTCAGGTCCCAGCTACTGGTGCCTGACATCATCCTGTCTGCATGTCTGGCTCAGCACATGGCGCTGGCTGAGGCAGAACATACGGCAGGTGGGTGAGGAAGGCTTAGCGGGCTCCAGACTTCAAGGCAGAAGGTGAGTGTTTATAGCAGGAGGTGGTGAACCTGGGTTTGGATTCCTGTCGTGGACAAGTGAGAGCTGTGACAAAAAAGCAGAATTTCTGAGGATGTGCCCAGGGTCCCATTTTAGGAGGGCAGGTTCTTGTAGCTCCAGAAAACGCTGCTAGAGCTTCTGTTTCTGCCGCATCAGGCAAAGCCTGCCGTGAAGGCTGGCCCCAAAGCACACTGTGATGGAGAGTCCTGGGCTACAGAAGCAGGAGTCCTGCCTCAGGCTGATCTATTTCCCCTGTAGGTTCATAGCCAGACCTGGATGAGTGCTCACATTGACTGAGAACAAAATCAGAGAAAGTACAACCAAAATCCTTCCCTGCTGTATCTTCAAAGTACAGAGTTCTTAATAAAAATTTACCAGAGAAAAAGAAAGAAAGAGGGAGAAACAAATTGCTAATATAGTACTGGGATCAGTAAAATACTTTATAGAAGTACAGACTTGTTACCCACTCATTGCTAAGGTTATCAACTTACTTTCCTGTTCTCACAGAAGCTGGCAGTACCTGAGTTTGGCAGGAGAAGAGAATTATGCTTTTGGATATTTTTTAATCATCTCATCATTCTCATTTTGGTCTGATTTTGATGTCATCTTTAAATTCCAAAACAGTAACAGCTATACATATGCATAAATAAGGATATTCATGCCTGTGTTTTTTGTTTGAAAAACAAAACAAAACAAACAAAAAAAACCTTCCCAAAGGCCAGTAATGTGAGCATGTTATTTCTTTTCTCTTGAGTTATTTTCAGATGAAATATTTTAGAAAAAAACTGGAGAGATGCATAGTCTTTTCATATCTAAAACTGTGGAAACTATTATGGAATAAAATACACTGTCACAAATACATTAATTCTTCAAAAGAGAATCCAGACTAAAATTTTGACTAGTTTTATTGGCTCTCAAGATTCACCTTTAGAAATGGATCTGATAAATTCAGAAATGCATTAGACTCAGTTGCCATAATTAGGTTTTGTAATGCTTGGAATACTGTCTCAAAAGACTTTCAGAGGATCAAAGTCATTTATAATAGCTCTCCTTCAAATGTGCTTCAATCGTATTGATAATGAAAATTATTATAACTAAGAAATGAGAAGACAGTGAATTTACAATATGAACATAATTGGAAACTGATTTAAGTCTTCTCCAGCATACATTTCCGGATTCAAAATGTTGGAAAGTTGGAAAGTTCTTGTCAATGCTTTTGCTTTTATTATCTTTGATTGACATTGTGATCCATTCCAGACTGCATCTTACATTCTGATGCCTTGAATCATTGATGTCTATTATAAAATTAGTTACATTCACTCACCTTTTACTAGAATCCTCTAAGCCCAAAAGCAAACAATACATCCTCTTTGAAGAAGAATTTGAAACCCGCAGGCTTTGCTAACCCCAGAGACCGATCATGCTGCAGCCAGACCTGACAGCTGCATGGCACGCTCAGAAGAGCTGTACATACCAGTGTACCAAGTGTTGCAGGCAGGGACACCTTTGCAGTTTCAGGCCTCTTTCTTGCATCTTCTCTTTTAACAATCCTTTTTGCTGCATTGACTCTGCTGTGTGTAGAAGAAAACGGAGTGCACAGGGCGTGAGGAGAGCTTTCCTGTAATTCTCATAGGACACTTTCCTACAGGAATCCAGTCTGCACAGACAAGTAAAGATAAGGAGATCAGATAGCAACAATATTTGATAGAATCTTACCACTGGCTTGTTTATCTCAGTGTTCTGTTTTACATGCTCACCTCTACTCCAGAGGTCTGCACGACTGCAGTTTTTAACCAACATTACTACTAAAAGCAGGTGTCCTAATTTTTGGAGTCATAAATTTAAAAAAAATGCTGCAAATAATCAGTTTGTATCTCAAAATGTATATATTGCATTGCACCTTGCTTAGAACTACAGAGAAGCAAACGCCACAAGTGTTCTATACAATCACATCAAGACTTCCCGATGCAGAAAATTCTACATGCTGACCTGCAGCACGTGAAACACTTCTGTGTATTTCTGAACTCAGCTGCTATTTCCACCACAGCATGTCCCCTTTTCTCCTCCTTTTCAGGACTGAATGTGATGCATTTTGCTGTTTGCTCCTTGTGTACTCTTGCAGTCCTATGTCTTTTCTCAGAAAAACTGGTGATTAGTCCCGCTGGGTTTTGGTTACTTATCACTCAGTGGTACAACTGAGGCCATCAGATAACACTTAAAATGGAAGGAACTCTGAAGGTCTTCTGACTCAAGTGCAGTTCTAAGCAAGACCATCTTCAAAGCTAGTTCAAGTTACTCAGGGTCTTGTCCACATGAGTTTCTAACATCTCCAAGGATGCTGATTCCACAACCTCCCTGAGTTTCAGCTCTTATGGTGAAATTTTTTTTCCTTACATCAGAATTTTCCTTTTAAGTGCTGCCTCTACCCTTTTCTCAGTTGTGTTTGTGAGAAGGTTTGTGCCCCCCAGTCTTTGTAACACACACCCCTCCCCCATCTTTAAGTGGTATAAGACTGGATCATTCATGCAGGGTGAAAAAAATATAGAGAAATATACTATTATTGAAAATAGGAGTCACCAATAGTATCATTAATTGTGATTTCACGGTAAGAGCTGTTCTGAAGGAGATACTTTTGCTTAGGAAAAAAAAAAATTCAAACAATTATTAAAGTATTCCCTGTTTATTTCTGGTTTTCATATAAAATCTCTTGTTTCCCTGTAATCTTTCCACAGATCTTGCAAATCTCTCAGTGACTATCTCATCCAGATTCATTGCACTGAGGCCCACCAAATAGGAAGCTGGCAAAATTATTTTTTCTGCTTTTCATTCTTCTAGTGTTTTCTCAGGGGGGTAAAATCATTCAGAACATACATAGACAAGTATAGTATTGGACTATTCAAATGTCTTAGAGAAGTTTATCATGAAAACAGGTGAGCTTGTACAAACAAAAATATATCCAATTTCTATAAATAAATTATGCTGAATTCCCCAAGTCTTGACATTTATTTTCTGAAAGGATTTGTGAGGGGGGGGAGGCGGGGTTTGGTTGGTTTTTTTGGGTTTCATAGAATCATAGAATCACAGAATTGTAGGGGTTGGAAGGGACCTCGAGAGATCATCGGGTCCAACCCCCCTGCCAAAGCAGCTCCCTACCTCATGTTGCACAGATAGGCATCCAGACAGGTCTTGAATATCTCCAGAGCAGGAGACTCCACCACCTCCCTGGGCAGCCTGTGCCAGGACTCTGTCACCCTCACTGTGTAAAAGTTCTTCTGCATGTTGGTGCGGAACTTCCTGTGCTCCAACTTGCAGCCATTACCCCTAGTCCTGTCCCCACAGATCACTGAAAAGGGGTCGGCCATTTCCCCCTGCATCCCATACTTAAGATATTTATAAACATTAATAAGGTCCCCCCTAAGTCTTCTTTTCTCCAGGCTGAACAGTCCCAGCTCACTCAGCCTTTCCTCATTGGGGAGATGCTCCAGGCCTTTGATCATCTTTGTAGCCCTCCACTGGACTCTCTCCAGGAGGTCCCTGTCTTTTTTATACCAGGGAGCCCAGAACTGGACACAATACTCCAGGTGGGGCTTGACCAGGGCAGGGTAGAGGGGGAGGATCACCTCCTTTGACCTGCTCGCCACGCTCCTTTTGATGCACCCCAGGATCCCATTGGCTCTCTTAGCCACCAGGGTACACTGCTGGCTCATGGCCAACCTGTCATCCACCAGGACCTCTAGGTCCTTCTCCACAGAGCTCTTCTCCAGCAGGTCATCCCCCAGCCTGTACTGATTCCTTCCCAGGTACAAGACTCTACACTTGTTTTTATTAAACCTCATTTGGTTTCCCCCTGCCCAGCTCTCCAGCCTGCCCAGGTCTCGCTGGATGGCAGCGCAGTGTTCCTGCCTGTCAGCCACCCCTCCCAGATTTGTATCATGGGGGTACTTGCTGAGGGTGGATGCTATTCCCTCATCAAGGTCATCGATGAAGATATTTGAAACAAGGTGTTAGAGGCTTAATTTTTAAGGATTGTTAATCACAGGACTACTCTGCAGAGCACTCAACCACAGCCTATCTCAGTATGAAATGTACCTCATTTCCATGGAGATGCCATATATTTTCCTGGCCCTGGTGGATGAGCCCTCAGCCCTGCTGAACTCAGTTCAGCTAGGAATTTGCAGAACAAGACATATGATTTCACAGGGGAACTCAAGTTCATCTTCACCTAGAACATGACAAATCACCCTGTGATTTATTTCTCCACTTTATTAAAAAGAAACTATAAAAAAAAGTTAAATTCCTAAGATAGTTTCTTTTTTTCTTGGATAATCTGAAAGCGTGGTGTGAATGCCCATAGTAAGACTGAGAATTACCAACTATGATTTGGAGATAGCAATATATTGTATCAGCATATCTTCTGTGGATATGTCTGATGAGACTTCAGCATGAGAGGAACCTACTGCTGAATCTAAAGTAAGTCTAAAAAAGAAACCAAACCATCCCAGACAGAGAATGAGACAAAAAACAGAGAGGTAAAGAGAGAAAGTTCCTTTAACTGATATTTCAGTCCCCCAGGCTTTTTCTACTGTTCGTTTTATCTAGCAGACTGAGAAATATGCTATTGTCTCCAGATGAAAAAGTGAAGATAGACTTGAAATTGAAAGAGGTATTTAATGAACTCTGCTGATGATATCCCCGGTAATAGAACAACGGGTTGCAGTAAAATGTCTGACCTGCTTTGTATCCACAGGAGTTCAACTTAATAGTAGAACTTAATGTTCCACTAGTAGAAAATCAGGTTGTCCATCCTGAAAGCGCTTTCTAAGTAATAGGAAGGATAAAACAAACAAGCAACAGGCAGGCAGTGCCAGAAAAATGTGTTGTTCTTCTCTTGATTTTTTTTTGTATTAGTAAAGGAGCTATACACAACACTTAGATGCAAATGCTGAAAGGCTTTCTCTATGAAGTAATGTATAATACAACCTCCCCACAAAGTCTTGGAGCTATTCCCTTCAGCATGCAAAAAGATGGAAAGTGTCATGGGGGAGTGGTATGACAACACATATGTTTCTCACAGTTCCTTCACCATACAGTTTGACAACGACATATCACAGGAGGCACTCTACCCCTCAAAGCCTTGAATGACATGTCCCGTCAAAGTCCTTAATGTAAACAATATGAACTATTTATATATTTCATAAAGGAACTGCTAACTCCCCTCCTCCTCGTTCAGCTGCACAGTTGTTCCATGCCAGGAGGGGTGCAGGGCTCTTTCTGGGTCTCGGTAGGAAAGGCACAGCAGCAAGTGGTGTAACGACACCGCTTTCATAATAATAACACCACCAGAACAGAAATAGGAAGAGGAATACAGTCAGCCAGTCAGTCTTACATTCTTATGTTTCCGCGGGTGCTGGGAGTTCTGCTCTCCTGCAGTGCCGGGCAGGCCCCAGATGCACAGCCACAGTGTGCTGCGCAGATCCCATCCGTGGCAAGGTTCACCCTCAACCAGTACCGTGTCTCCTTACATCTAGTGTAGCAAGCAAAACTATACATCTTGTTTTGACAGGTCTCTTTCTTTGTGCTCACTGGAGCACGCCTCAGTAAATATATCCAGGAACTGTATCCAGGAGCAGTCCATATGCAGGGCCTTCCAGTATGTTGCCCTCTATTGCTATACACCTGGGGTAATGCAGCAGTTGCTCACATGAACGTACAGATATATCAAGCACAAGACCCGGGTATGGCTGTCAGGGCTTTGCTGAAGATCACTGACTCCTCAAACACAATGCCTCCCGCGGGGCGCAGAAAGTAACAGAAGTTCTTGCTTGCATCCCATGGGGACCTAAAACAGAAAAAGCTATACAAGAAAGAAGAGCACAGGCTGGAAAAGGGAGTGTGATGGGATGACAGGCTGTGGCAATTAGTGTATCTTTCCACTCTGGAAAGTCTAATGGTGCCTACAGTTCCCACGTTTCATCATTCTTCTGCTGTCAGCAGACATCTGTGGAGTGAGGGCTGATTTAAATAGAGGATAACACCAGCTGTTGATGTTGGGCTTTCCATTATTATCAGTGACAAACAGGTGTGCAAGAGATCTACTTGTGATTTGCTCTGTGCCCAGTCCTCTCTGTGATGGGATCTGTGTTCTTTTAAAACAGAAGAAAGGTTTACAAATGTCATACAAAGGAGCTGTCATGAGTAGTCTCAAGCACAAAAAGTTCAGAAGCACAAACATTAATATTTACTGCAAAAATCCTCTCTTTTTTTGTTTTTCCTCTTAAATACTTAATTCAGCATGCTGGATGTACCTGCCTTGTGGGTGAAACACGGTGGAGTAATGACAGAGGCAACAGAATTGCCAGAGTTCAAAGGTATGGTGTGATGAAGACAGGGCGCCATGTGAGACCACATTGGTCTCCCGATCAGGGAAATGAAATGCTAATTAGTAGACTTATTATGCAGCCTTGCCTCTTCAGTATTCCTGTAAGGATGCTTGTTAAATTAGTAAATGAAGTTACCTGAAGGTAATAACTCATTTATGTTCCTCTACTCTTAGATCCCTTAACTAAGACTGTATTGTCTGATTGAAATTCATTTTCTGATTTGCAACTGAAATGAAATGAACAGTAAAGTTTCTCTGAATCTATGAGAGCTTCCTTCCCCACAGGGGTACTGTGTAGATACAATAGCAATGTATCATGCATGCTCATAATATTGTGATGGGTTCCAGACAATAGTTTGTGAAAAAAATATTTGTCTTTTTCATCAGAGTGAGTTCTGAATGGCATATAGAGAGCAAGGTCTCATTGAAACTTAAGGAGAATATCAGCTAATTAAAAGGCATTTGCCTAAATTTTCTACAGTTAGGCTGTACTCTTAAAGAGGTAGGATGACCATGGGAAACATCTAATGAAGTTCTAAGGCTCACAGTAGACTCAGAGATAGTCAATTCAGGGTCTCATTACCTTTTGTTTGTGTAATGTTAGTGAGACAGTTCACAGATTCATGGAATCATAGGGGTTGGAAGGGACCTGCAGAGATCATCGAGTCCAACCTCCCTGCCAAAGCAGGTTTCCTTGGCAGGCATCCAGATGGGTCTTGAATATCTCCAGAGAAGGAGACTCCACAACCCCCCTGGGCAGCCTGTCCCAGTGCTCTGTCACCCTCACTGTGAAAAAGTTCTTCCAAATATTGATGTGGAACTTCCTGTGCTCCAGTGTGAGGCCATTAGCCCTTCTCTGGTCTCCACAGACCATTGAAAAGACGCTGGCCATTTCCCTCTGTCTCCCACTCTTAAGATATTTATAACCTTTAATCAGATCCCCTCTCAGTCTTTCCTCAAAAGGCTGAACAGTCACAGTTCATTCAGCCTTTCCTCTTAGGGGAGATGCTCCAGGCCCTTAATCATGTTTGTAGCCCTCCGCTGGACTCTTTCCAGGACATGCCTGTCTTTTTTATACCAGGGAGCCCAGAACTGGATACAGTATTCCAAGTAGGGCCTGACCAGGACAGTTGCCAAGAAGAGTCAGAGGGCCTTGGTCACACTCTCCCATAGGCTCTATCCCCCTGTTCTGCTCATGAGTCCAGACCCATTTATGTTCTGTCCTGGACTTTTAGTCCCTATTAGTGTGATCTATGCTGTAAGTTTGCTTGTCTTTAGCTGTATCATACCATCTGCCTGGTCACGCACCCTATTGCTGTGCCTGAGCTGTGGGGTACCTGGTTTGACCTCAGACTTGGCACTTGCCTTGAAACTGTTGGACTAGATCTGACAAGAAGTAGCATGAAATGATTTGGCTTACATTCATGGATGAGGCCTTGTCTTGCTTCAGATGTGACCATGGATTTTTGCTTTAATTTTCAAGATTGAGGAAAGCATAGTTTTCTTGGGGCTTGGCAAAGAGCTATGTATGAAAATAACATCATGTCTCCAAAATTACTTCTGATCAAGTCCTCTTTGGATCACAGTACTCCTTTGTGAGCTAGAGGGCAAAATACTCTTCCTCAAGAGATGCGTCAGTCACAACAAATCTTCTCATAGCAGTCAAGAAATTCCAAATGAGACTTCTTAAGATAACCAGAGGTCAGGCAGGAGAGTCATTTACTTTTGTGGCTTTGAAGGAGATTTTGAACACTGTATGAAACTGGAGCACGCTTCAGGCTTCAATCCACACTTTGATATTATTCAATCACACCGTCTTTTGTGCCCCTGCCCCTTGCAGTATCTAATTAGTTAAAATTAATGGATGGTGTTCCCATTTTCTTTAACTATTCTATGTAGTTTTTCACAGCTCACAACAGCTTCAAATCTAGTCAACAGGCAGTCTGTACTTCAGCCAGCTCAGGATTTGTATTTCTTTCACTCTTTGACAGGTAACTTTGTTCTTATCAGATAGCTTGAACAGCAGACCATTACAAATTTATTACTCCTTGCAGAAACTTGGCTGTGATAACAGAAGGCAAAACAGACAATTTCCATAGGCCACAACCAAAATCTGTCTTTTCTTCATGCAATTCATGTGAATCCTTTCTTATTTAAAAAAAAAAAAAAAGAGACTCTTTAAACTGAGGAAGAAAATAATCTAGTAATTCTGGTATTCTAAATCTTTTTTTTTTCTGTTAGGAAAAAAATAAACCATACCAGTAATATCATAACTATTATTAAAGAAAGCAAGATAATTTCAATCTATGTATTCTGTGAAGGCCGTAGTACCAAGGAGAATAGTCCATAGGATACTTTAATGTGAACTGCACATTGACACAACGTTTCTTGCTTTAGGATGACATATAATTTTATTCAAAGTAAAAACAGCAGTCAGTAATAATGTTGCAGTTTTGCATGGTGGGGTTTTGGTTGATGGGGGGCTGCAGAGGTGGCTTCTGCAACAAGCTGCTAAAAGCTTCCCCTAGGCCCGACAGAGTAAACACCAGCCGCCTCAAGGCTGAACCTACAACTGACCAAGGCTGAGCACATCAGTGACAGTCACAGCGCCTCTGAGAATCACGTTTAAGAGGAAAAAAAACCACAAGCAGCTGCTTTTTGTTACCGAATCACAAAATCACATAGAATGTTAGGGGTTGGAAGTGACCTTGAAAGATCATCTAGTCCAACTTCTCCCCTAGAGCAGGAACACCTAGATTAGGTCACACAAGAACATGTCCAGGCAGGTTTTGAACCTCTCTGGACAGCCTGTTCCAGTGCTTTGTCACCCTCACAGTGAAAAAGATTTTTCTTATGTTCACATGGAACCGCCTATGCTCCAGCTTGCACCCATTGTCCTTTGTCTTATCACTGGCCATCACTGAGATGAGCCTGGCTCTGTCCTCCTGATATGTGGAAGGAATTCCACACCCTTACTCAACTTGGTGGCCCTGCACTGGACTCTCAAGGAGTTCAATGTCCTTCTTGAACTGAGGGGCCCAGAACTGGACACAATATTCCAGGTGTGTTCTCACCAGGGCAGAGCAGAGGGGGAGAAGGGCCTCTCTCGACCTGCTAACCACACCCATCTTAATACACCCCAGGATGCCATTGGCCGCCTTATCCATGAGGGCACATTGCTGGTTTATGGCCATCTTGCTGTGCATCAGGACCCCCAGATCCCTTCCCCTACACTGTTCTCCAACAGATCCACTTATAGTGATACCTGGGGTTGTTCTTCCCCAGATTCAATACTCTGCACTTGCCCTTGTAATATTTCATTAAATTTCTCCCTGCAAAATTTCTCCTCTTGCTGCCAGAGAAGGGAATGATAAGATGAAAGAAACTCTGCAGACATCAAGGTCAGTGAAGGGGTGGGAGTGTGGAGATGCTCCAGGTGCCAGAGAGAAAGGTTCCCATGATGAAGCAGGTTATACTCTTGCAACCCATGGAAGACGATGAGGAGCAGAGATCCCACTTGTAGCCCATGGATGACCCCAAGCTGGAGCAGGTGGAGATGTGAAAGACATTGTGACCTGCATCGGAGCAACTTCCTGGCAGGACCTGCAGCCTGTGGAGAGAAAGTACCACGCTGGAGCAGGTTTGCTGGGAGAACTTTTGGCTCCATGGGGAACCAGGCTGGAGCAGTCGGGGTTTGAGAGACTGAGAGACATTCTATGATTTTATGACTACACCACATAGCAGTGACCCACACTGGGGCAGCTGGTGAAATGCTGAAGCCCCCTGGGAAAGGAATCACATTGGAGAAGTTCATGGAGGACTGCCCCATGGGTGGGACCCCATGGTGCAGCAGGGGAAGGGGGTGAGGAATCCACCCCTAGGCTAAGAAGGAAAACTCATGTGGATCTGACCAAAACCCTTATTCCCCCATTCCCTGCCCCTCCCTGTGCCACAATGGAGGGGGAAGAAGGGTGAGAAATCATGAATAAAGTTGAGTCTGCTAAGAAGGGAGGGGTGGGGGAAGGTGCTTTAATATCTGGTCACACTTCTCATTACCCGGCTCTGGTTTCCCTCTGTCTGTGTGTGTCTGTGTGTGTGTGTGTGTGTGTGAAATAAATTAGATGCTTCTATTTTTTTCTTTTTAGTCCATGTTGAGTCTGTTTTGCCGATGTCGTTGATTACAGGATGATCTCTCCCTGTCCTTATCTCGACTCCTAAGCCTCTCAATAGATATTTTCTCCCCTGTCCAGCTGAAAAGGGGAGTGATAGAGCAGCTTTGGTGGGCACCAGGCCTCCAGACAGAGTCAAACCACCACAAATATTTATCTAGCATGTATATAATATTTATGAACAGCTTTCTGCAACTTTGTCCAATACTACAGAAGATTAAGTAGGTTTGTGAGATACTATGTGATGATTTTTTACAAAACTTAGGAAAGAAATTACCAGATACCTTCAGCTCACAGTTTCCTATTCAAAGAATTATTGAATACTTTAAATTGGAAGAGACCTTTAGTACAGTCTCGTCCTCCAACCAGAACTAACCATCAGTATTTTTCTGGTATTTTTCTGAACTGACTGAAGCCAGAATTGAAGATGTGATGATTATATCACAGGGACAAATATAAGTAGGGAGCTGCCTCTCTCATTTTTAGTATGAAAGTAATGAACTACCACACATGATTTCATAGGAGGAAAAATAACTGAGAACAATTGGAAGTTCCTCCTCTGTGGGCAGTCCTAGGGTTTAACAGCTGCAATGGGGAGAATTTAGGTCTACTAGATTAAACATTATCTCACTCTTGAGACAAATTCTGTTCCCACAGGAATCTCACATGGAATTATTAACTGATGTTTTCTCCCTGTCAGTATAGGAAAGCTGATTGTGCTTTATAAGGCTCCTTAACACAGGATTTTTTATCCCCACATTCTCTTTGTTTCCCCATACTTTTTTCTCCCTATTCATCTTGAGCCCTCTGTTTCTTCACCCTTATCTCCTTCCAAAAAATAAATCGTTAAACTCAACACACCTCTAATATTTTTCCCCTATTGTTCCCTGTTTTGCCACATATATACCCAAATTTAATATTTCTGATATTGTTATATAGGTCATTTAGCCCTTACAGGATATTACTGGTTTGATTACCCAGACACTGGGGGTCTGACAGGATTGTTCTCCCCTAAAGACCGCCAATACTTGTTCCCAGTTGTCAGTGAAATCTGACCACCTCTCACATAATTCAGGCATAACCATCTGTGAAATCTGGCCATTCCTCAGGGCGCTTTCTGCAACTTTTGTCAGCTTCAAACTGTCTTATTCGTTATGTTCAACGATTTCTCATGTCACATCCTGTAGTTTCTCATTGACTGTTCACTTAGCTAAATCTCAGGCTGTGCCCCAGCCATCCGCCTGCACACCTTAAGAAAGCCCATCCATTTTCGAGTGCTAATTTGACAAGAGAAAGGAGACAGCTCTCTACTGCTGTTATACTGCACTAGATTTTTTTAACTAGTACTGTGGACTTTTGATTGCATTTACATAGAACACATTCAGCTCTTTTTCTCACTGTATGAATTCAATTCCTTTTGTTTTGTATGGTACTCTAATCTGGAAAATCATTGTGAGTATAGTGAACTTAGCAAGCAAGCAGTGCAGTCAAACCGTGCTCCTCAAAGTTTCTAATGGCAAGAGCTGCTGATCTTCTGATTACCCTCAGACAGTTTTACATGCAAGTTCACAGAAGATGACCAATGAGCTTCTATTTGTCGTCAGAGATCTCATATGTCCAGTCACAGAGCCAAAGGTTCTGGGAGCATGTAATCATTGTGTTCGTGGTTGGGAGGCAAAGAGAAAAAAAAAGTTTTCAATAGTGAAAAAATACAGTAAGCTGGAAGTGGGCTGCTTATTTATTTGAAAAATGTATGTGGAATATTGCTAGAATTATGCATTTCATTTGAAAAGCGAGTGTTGTATGTGAACAATGTTGGATGAAGGACTTCTGCTCAGTCCTGGCTACTCAGTCCTTTGAATCCTGATCACTTTGTGGACTAGACCAAGTGGCACAACTGGAAACATTAGGCAGATTTATGAACACAAAAGCCCTTCCCTAAAGCATTTATGAAACTAAATAACTTATTAGAGGTTGCTGATAACCTCTAATGAGCCTCCCAAATTCATTAAATTCAGTAGTACATTTCCAACTTACAAAGTGTAGCAAAGGGATCTAGACTGTGCAATTACTCTGGTAGCAACCAGTCAAAAGATTGTCAACAGAACACCACTAATACCTTGGTGTAACAGATCCAGCACTATAAGGAAGGGCATGTTGGGTCAAATCTAAAATATGCCTTCTTGGTGCTGATTCCAGTATCGTGCTTCTCCAGAGCAAGAGCAGCTGGAGGACTGAGCCTGCTTCCGTCATATTGCTTCATCTGCTTTTCAGCCATCTCAGAGCACCAAGCTGATATATGCATGGAAGCAACTTTTGCAACCACAAATTCCCACTCCCAAGGGGGAACAATCAGCTCAGAGACATCCTACTTATACATGTAATTAGATTTATTCTTTCCTTCATATGCATCACTTCATGTTTGCTAACAAGAATTTCATGATTCACTGTATTGCCCAACCAGCACCACGATGAGTTTCTCTACTCTCAGATCTGACCTCTGCACACTTCACCCAGCACACCAAAAGTCCTCCCAAATTGCAGATGTGAGCTGATACGAGCCAGAATTAAATCATGTGGCAATGTGTAAAGGGTGGAACATCCAGCCAGCAAGGAAATACTTGGCACAGAATAAGCACTTCATCTCTCAGTCCTGAACCTCAAGGGAGACTTAAAAAACAGCATGAATAGATCCACCTGGGAATTAAATGCCTAACACCAGGGTATCAAAACTCGTGGATTCAATAGAGACACAATGTGGTGCCATAAAGTCTCCTTCTCCCTCTAACTTTTTTGTGCTCCACAGAATACAAAACCTCTCTATCTCCCTCTTCCTTCCCCCCTTTGCAGTAATATCCTATCTGGTCTGAAGGCAGTAGATGCCTTTCCTTTCAAAGTCATTCTGACAAGTAACTCACCTCCGAAGAAGTAATCCCTAATTATTTCTGACATCTCCTGCTCCTGGAGAAGGATTGCCTGCTAAGACTTGTCTACTTTTCTTCTTATTATTATACTGCTTAGTCTAATAAGAAATTACTGCGTATAGGCCTTAACATATTGATATCTTTAGACCACCATGTTTATAACAAAATGCAATACTTTGGCTTTTTTGGTTTTGCTTTGGCTTTTTTGGTTTTGCTTTTTGATGTCTGCAGGCCATGCAGCTGGATTGTCATATCTCCAGTCTTGATACAGCTGTAATATTTCCCAAAAAAGTTCATGCTGGGCAATATCCTAGATCAGTGTGTGATTTCAGGCTCTGTTCCCAAGCTATGGCAGCTCAGTCTCACCTTGAACTTCTGAAATACTTCCAGCTGTCTTGTGTGCACAGGCAAAAGTCATGTACATATGCAGAAGTTCACGTACACCAGAACCCAGACTGTCAGCTATGCAGAATATGAATCCTGATCAGAAGAAATGTTTGATTATCTTTCATTCCCATGAAAAGCTGTCAGATAGCAAGCACAGGCATCCTGTTTCTCACAGGCAGTGAATGAAAATGGGAATTAATACTCTTATTTAATACACTGGAAGGCACAATCGAGCTGCAAGTTCTGTATGTTCCTTATGAAGTTCATTTGCTTAACGGCTTACAAGGAACTTCAAATGGAACATATGACATAAAGGATGCTGACCTTCCATGTCCTTTTGAAAGAGGTCAGAGGTTGAGCAAAGTTACTGCGCTTTTTCTCACCTACCTTCACTCACAAGAAATGTAAGTTAAATAAGCAGCTACAGCTATGTTCATCTCAGGACTACAAGCTTATAACAGCTTATGAACTGGCTTATGAACAGCAGCAAACCAAGTGCCTTCCACATTCCCAGGAAAAGGCTGTCCAGACAAATACACATTTCCCAGCACTGTCTGAAACTAAATGAACTGTCATTAGGGAGAAAATATTGATATAGGAAGTGTTTGTGCACAAAAAATTCCCTTGTAGTCTTGTTTATTCACATGCCTTTAAATTGCTATAATGTTTGGGGATTTATGGTTACAATTTTACCACTGGTATGTAAACAAGAATGCTCTTAAGCATTCAGAAATGCAGAAATTAAGGGCAGATGCAAAGGAATCTTGAAAGATGTATCATCCTTTCTAAGCAGAATTTCAAGAATGATAAAAAAGAATAGATGACTGTTGGGTCAGTACTGAACTCACTTTTATCCTCAGTTAAAAGTCTTACCTGTATTGTACTTACATTGTTTTACACTTTTTGTCCACTTGAACAGGCTTATGGGCTTATATACCCTACATTTCCATGAAATGAAGCACGAAAACCAGTCCTGTGCTGAGATACCTCTCTCACAATGGAAACCAATGTAAGATCTTCATTTTACTGACACAAATAAATTAAAGTAACAGTTCAGTTGTTTCCTACTTGTTTAATTTTTCAGCTTCAAAAATAATTTATCTTTAGCAGGCAAGTTTATTTATGAACGACATCTTTTGTTTCCTATCCTGTAAAAATAATTTTACAGTTAAGTGCACTTTAGGACAATATTTAGACAACCAATAGCACCGATAACAGAAAATTGTAAAAAGACACAGTCTTTGATCAGACTGCTGAAAATGGTTTTCACAGGGATAGGATTGAACTAACACAGATAGAAGGGAACTAATTCCCCATTAGCGTGTTTCTCCTACAACACTGCCAAGTCCCTTGCTGCCAGAACAGAGCCACAGCTCCTCTGCAACTTTCTGACCCCATGTAGTAGATACAGGGAGCCAGACCATATGTCTCTCACCAGTTACAGATTGTAACACCTCGTATCAGGCATGAAAATAATAATCAGTGTGATAAACTTTTAATATAACATGTCTGGAATTCCCACCATAGGAAAGCTCTAGGGATAGAGAGTTTTTCTTTCTTTCCTGAGATGCCTCTTGAAGATATGAGGGAAAAGAAGTGAAAAAGGACACAAAACTTTAGAAGACATGATATGCCTTAACTTTAGGTACTTCGTCCCACTAAATCCTCATTAGAAAACTGATTTTAATGGATGAGACAGTTAGATGGCCTTAAAATTGTCTGGACTAATGTTCTCAGACCCTCATGATCAATGTCCAGCTGGAAGATAACAATGAGTGAAGTGAGATTCAAACCGGTGCCCATATGGTTCAACATTTTCATCAGTGGCCTGGATGGTGACAGAGTCCATCTGCAAGTCTGTAGAGGACACTGACCTAGGGGTATAGTTATAGCACCACAGAACCATAGAATCATCAAGGTTGGAAAAGACCTTAAAGGCCAACCATTCGCTCTACACCACTGTAACCACTAGACCATCTCCTAAAACACCTCAGCTACACATTTTATGACTTATTTCATAAATACAGTAGCCCAGGAGCTCCATGCTTCCAGGACCAACTAATTAACCAATCAGTAGCAAGCCTGAGCACATATTGGCCACAGGCACCTGCACACATGCATGCGTGAATGACACAAATATACATAAACACACATCTAGCCACACAAATCAATGCATACACTCATCCCACACACAAATACAGACAGCACCAGTGACCTTGTTCTGTTCCCCTCCCTGGCTGAGGAAGATTTGGCAGAGACTGGGAGGACCACATGAATGCTGCCTACACAGTTTGAAAAGAAAACTACAAAGTAAAGGGGAATAAAACATTTCACTGTAGTGTCAGGCAATATGAGAAACAGAAATAGCTTCATTTGGCAGCCCGGGGGCTTCACCAGGAAACAATGCAGCACCAGAACAGGTTGCTCAAGGAGAGGTGGAACATGCACAGCTGGAGACTTTCAAGTTGTGGCTTGGCAAACCTCAGGTGACACAGCCTAGAGCTGTCCTGCTTGAGAGGAGGAAGTCAAGGAGCGATGAGCCAAGAGCTGCTCTGCAACCATCAAGGCAGGGCCTCACTAGCCCACCAGCTCCCAGTCCCACAGTCTCCCTGCAGGGCAAGTGGGACAGGAGGAGGGACAGTCAGGGTGAGCCAAGAGTCCACACAGGTGGCAAGGCAGGTCCAAGATCAGCCTGCAGGTCACCACCCAGAGGAGCAGGGACATGTCTGGAGACCAGTACTCCTACAGCATCACTCAGGCAGGGGCTGAAGGCCCCAGGCTCAGCTTGAAATAAGGCTCCAGGGCCATGGGCAGGGTAGAGGGAGGTCCTGAATGGGGCTGGTCAGGACCAGAAGTCTAAACAGTGCCCTCAGTGCTCTCTCTGGTGGGATGCTGAACTGAAACCCTCCAGAGATCTCCAAAGAGCATTTTCATATTTCTTTAGATAGTGCTTAGTTAGTCAGGGGTAGTGACCACATAACTTCCATCACTGTTCTTCTAATCTGTTGAATTTGGATGAATCTGGATCCATGGAGCAAGCCAGAGAACAAAATTTCTCTTACCTTTTTTCCCCTCCCCCAAGGTAAGCTGGGAAGAGCAGAGAACCTGCCTAATCTGATTTTCATAAAGTAAATCGGATTATGAAAATGGAGAGTGCTTGCTAATGCAATCAGCATTTCAAAATATGTATGATTTTAATGAACAAACATGACAAAAGGTTCCTAATTATGCTTTTAAACTTACATTCATCTTCAACTTTCTGTATTCCCATAGTGTCTGTGATGTATTTTCTGTACTAAAATATGTCTTTTCTGTTGTATTCCCTGTTGGCTTTTTCTGTAACCCAAAAGTGCTTGGTCATTCAGTAGAGAGAAAAGAAAGCAGTATCAATTTAAGTTTTTTACATACCCAAGCAGCTACTATAAAATAAAAGAATGACCAAGTAGACTATGTGAGAAAGTATACCTTGGTTTTGGCATTAAGATCGTATACACAAAGGCAAAATAAATACCTCTGAGTGATCAACTACCCAAAATTATTGTGAAAGAGCAGGGAATAAACAGCAATTATAAGACATGAAAACCCGATCTGTAGTGGTGTGTGTAAACATTTGCATAATGTGGGGCAGAAAGGGAGCCATGATGAGAGGCAGGCAAGTTTGGGACTATGTGAAAAGGGAAATGTGTATGAGATATGCCAACAAAACAATGCTGGTTTCAGCTGGGATAGATTTAATTTTCTTCATAGCAGCTAGTATGGGGCTGTATTTTAAATTTGTGCTGAAAATAGTGTGGATAACACAGAGGTGTTTTAGCTAATACTGAGCAGTGCTTACACAGAGCCAAGGCCTTTTCTGCATCTCACCCCACCCCACGAGCGAGGAGGCTAGGGGTGCACAAGGGGTTGGGAGGGGTCACAGCTGGGATAGTTGACCCAACTGACCAAAGGGATATTCCATACCATATGATACCATGCTCGACAATAAAAGCTGGGGGAAGAAGGACAGGGGAAGCATTTTGTGTGATGGCGTTTGTCTTCTCAAGTCACAGTTACATGTGGTAGAGCCCTGCTCTCCTGGAGATGGCTGAACACCTGCCTGCCCATGGGAAGTGGAGAATTAATTCCTTGGTTTGCTTTGCTTGTTTGTGCATCTCTTGCTTTCCCTATTAAACTGTCTTTATCTCAGCCCATGAGTTCTCACACTTTTCTGATTCTGCCCCCATCCCACTGTGAAGGGTGTTAGTTGCGTGGGGCTTAGTTACCAGCCACCACAAATCCTACTGTGCTGCACAAAAGACCACATTCAATGAGAAGCAAAAAAAATGAGATGCAAAAGAGAGAAAATATTTTCTGAGGATATACAGAAGGACTGGTGATATATAAAAATAAACAGGTGTGCAAGAATGAAAAGTAAAACCTTTAAAAGTTATAGGTGAGTAGAAAAAGGCACTATGAAAAGGAAAAATCATAATGAAATGCAAGTATGTAAGAAGAGGAAAAAAGTGAAAGAAATGCAGAAGCCTCGCAGGCTGATGTGTAAGAAAGGAAAAAATGCATAAACAAGAGGAAATAGAGATAAAAGTAAATACAATTTTATATAAAAAAGAAACATAACAGCTTTGGGAATATAATATTCAAGGTAAGGTGACCAAAGTAAGAGATTAAATGAGGTAAAAAAAAATGTCATAGCGTGATACCAAAACAGCCATATGGCTTTGAAAGTAAAAATGAAATAATGCAACATAATGGCAAAGTCAGAACTAAGAGACAAGAATACATGCAAGGAGAAGTGAGGGCATGTCACAGGAAAGTTAAAATGGATGTTGAGCTATGGGGAAAAAAGCATGTGTGACTAAAATGGACACTGAGTTTAAAAAAATGAAATGCTTCAACGAGAGGTAAACAGAAAAATATAATGAGATGTGCAATTTAAGACCTAATCAATTATACAAAAAAAACCCACAAAACACAAAACCCTGCAGTAAGAAAATATGTAAGAAAAGGAAAACCTGAAAAAGAGGCAATGGGATGATAGAGAACTGGATGATGAGATGAGCAAAGATCACATCTGGTGCATATGAAACTGAACTCCTAACTGGAAAAATGCAGCATAAGCAATGGAAAGGACTTGTAAAATGGAAATGTGTAAATGGCATTTTAAAGACAAATGGGGAGCAAGATGTGAATAATGGAACTGTGCAATGAAATTTCAAAAAGATATAAACATTAAATGAAGAGACTCAAAAATCTAAAACGGGAAATGTTATACAAGAAAGGAGGTAGTCTATAAGTTTAAAAAAATCAAACCAGGTGATTCATTCAGAAAAACTTCTAAGGAAATTTAAGCTTGGTGAGAGACAAAAAGGACAATTCATTCTGAAAGGGGAAATTCATAAGGAAATGCAAAAATTAAAATGTGTAAAAAAGAAGAAAAGCATGAATATTCAAAATTGGAAATGTGTCGTGAACTGCAAACATCTGAAGCATGTCATTAGAAATAAATCAAGCTGCATAATTACATGCATCAGGGAAAGTGCAGAAATAGCTCTGAAAAAGAAAACACGGAAAAAGATGCACAATCTGAAAAGGAAATGTGTGAGGATTTGCAGATATGAAAATGTATGCCAAGAGGCACAACCGTCCCCAAGTTTGAAAAAGTACAAGAACGGAAGTTCATTATGCATTCATTATGAGAACCTAGTATGAGCTGCAAAAATGAAATTTGCAATATAATACCGTCCAAAAGCGTAACAGATATTAAGATTATATTCTTACTGTGGTACAAAAGCAAGCCAGCTTATTCAGGTGTAAAAAAAGAAAAATTACAGATTGGAAAAATCACTGTAAAATGCCTGTAGGGATACATGAAATTTATCATGAGATGTTAAGAAGTTAACTGGAGAACGGGAGGAAAGGAAAAGGCATGGGAAAATCTGAAAGCTCATGCTCAGAATGCTATGCACAGTCTGTAATGGGCAGCGAAAAGGAAATTGACTAATAAGCAATGATAGATGAAACTCCTAATTAGATCTAAAAGTGCATAATGAGATGCTGAAGAAAAACCAAGCAGTGAAATAAAAATTAACACGCACAGCAAAAACCGAAAGTGGAAACTGGAAATGAGATGCAAAAAAGCATTCATATTGAGATGGAGAACCAAAAAAAATGGGTAATGAGATGTGAAAATGAAAGCTCATCGTAGGATTTGACATCGGAAATGCATAGTAAGTTGAAAAATAGCAATAAGCCGTGGAATACAAAATCTGAAATGATAGGCAAAATCTAATGATTGGCAAAACCAGAAATGCACCTTTATCATCATTGAGGAAATACCAAGTAAGATGCAAAATTAAGTAGTGAATCGTGTGGTGCAGTAGGGAAAATGCAGAATGAATTATGAAAGACTAAGTGCGTGACGAAATGCAGAGAGAGAAATCCATAACGAGTCGTCAAAAATTAGTGTTTGATGGGAAGCAAACCCCCATGTGTACATTGCAACACGAACACTGACATCCACAGTGAGAGTCTGGAAAATGAGTAATGAGACGTGAAATCAGAAATAAAATTATTTGTGATAACGATCATTCATCATGACAAGCACTGAAATGCTAATGCAGCCTGGCACGTGAAATGCCAAAGGAGACACAACAGCCGAGGTGCATAGTGGAATATGGAAAATGAAATATATAATGAAGTGTGAAAAAGAAAGCATGTACCAACACAGGAAACGTTCATAATAAAACATGCCTGGCGAATCATCTTGACTGAGCTGGAGCACGTAAAGCAGTGTGAAAATGGAACGCTATGGGTGTTGTACTGTCAAAGATGAAACATGCAAGAGGTTCATAGCAGGGATTGTACTCAAATGTTCGAGCAGCAGGGTTAATTACCAAGACACTGGCTGTTGTGGGGTTATTTTGCTTTTTTTCTTTTGGGCTTGCCCTACTTGCCTCAAGTCAGATACGGGAAGGATCCGACCCTCGGTTCACACGTGAGCTCTTGACTTCCAGTAATGAAGTTTCATAATGTGTCACCTTCGTTTTGTGTGGCATCATCTCTTGTCATGTCATAGCAATAGGTTCCACTGGCAGATACGTAGGAGAATCAGCCTTTGGGAATTCTCCCCCAGGCATGTCAAGGCCACCAAGCAGCTTATTAACTGGAGAACAGCTTCAGCCTTGAGGCATTTGTGCCCAGGCCCACCAACAGAAATGTGGATGACTTCATTAGGTACAGGTCTACAAAAAATCAGACAATAGGTACACAGTGATTTTGAGCATATTAATAGTGCATACAAACAACACACTCAAGTGCTGAAAGAGGAAGGAAACAATTGCACTACACTTTACTACCTCATGCTCACTACCTCATTAGTTCTGCCAGGCAATACATATATATATATATACACAGAGCTAAAATCCCCAAGCAGCAACAGCGCATTTGGCCTGAAGCATGCTTGCAAGCCTTGTGAGGGTGCTCTGTTGAAATGGAAGGTCTGCTTGGCCCTGACAATGTCTTCTGGGATGTATCCAGCCATTGGGCTGTGACCTTCACTTTCACCTGTATCTAAAAATATTTCATGCTAAAGCATCCCTGTTCTCTAGAACATACCCCTTGCATTGTCTCATGTCCCCAGGATAACTGCATCCCATGGGTAACTCATTTTTGCCAAGACTCTGTAGCACAGGCAGGTTGCTTGTGCAGGAGTCTCATCACCATTGCAGAGGTGATGCAAATAAGGAAACCTCTTAATTGATGAGAGGGGCAAGACTTGGATCATGGAAGACATATGACAGGGAGGCTACACAGCTACAGGCAGGTTGGGAGCACGCTTTACCTCAGCAATGATGATCAGAAGGTTCTCTGGTCTAAACATGGGGATGCAGAAGCGGTAATTCCATCTGACCCATACAAGGCCACCTTAACCCTAAGCTAAGTACTTCACAGGCTGGTTTGGAAACACACACCAGAAATGCAGCGTATCACCAGCTGTCACCTCTGGCCAGGTGGCCTCCTCAGGAGAGGTCACTGCACGGAATACATTCTGCCCATCATGCCCACCACCAGCCATGAAAAAGCCACTGCTCAGAAATGACTTGGTATCAAAGCTGCTCCCATTCTTTACATTTGGGGTGACTTTTTGGAGAAAGGGTCTCAAACTCTTCAAGGGACCTGTCTAAAGTAGAAGAGGGCAGTGTTAGCACTGACCTCACTTTGTGAAATCCCTCTGTCCCTTGTAAAAATACCTTGGCAAACATGGTATAAACTATACTAGTCATCAGTTCTGGTGGTGCAAGGGATTGGCCTGGCATGCTGGTGTTACCAAAGCAGAGTTCCAGCTGATGAGCAGAGAAAACAGCAAAGCCCTCACATGGTATCTCCAGGATATTTCCTTATTTTAGTATCTGGACCTAACACACTAACAAGAAGTGCTCCATCATCTTTGTAACTGCCCACTAAGATGTAGGGAGAAATTAGATTATCCATCAGTCTCATGTTTGTCAGAGCCCCTTAACATCATACGCTTCCTTAAGTCATATGTTACAGGTCTCTGATCATCTCTAAGTGTTGTCATATGCAGCTAGCTACTTTATCTTATTCTAAATGCTATGCCTTGGGTAACTAAAAGGGTTGCAAATCAATGACACACCTTTCTTTCTTGCAATTGCCTGAGGTCAAAAGACCAGTGTATAACTGACATAGTTGTTCATTGTAAACATGACAAACATGCATCCTAGAAAAGGCCTCTGCCTTGAACCATCTTCCAAAGGCAGGTCTGCCTCAGATCCAGTTTGAAAACAGAATAAGGAGTTTCTTCAGTTCTAGAAGTGGTGTGTGAAGGACAGCTGTCAGGACTGTGTCTGAGCACATATATCTTACACAGTGACTAGAGACACCTTGCCCCATAAGGTCAGGACAACATTCAGTCTTAATTTGGAAGCTAACACAAAAGAAGAATATGAAGTAGCCTTCTCAGTGGAGCTTTGCAGTCATTAGTATCACATGTTTTGGCACAAGTCGTTCAGAAGTTTCTTTGGAAGGGAATAGTTTAAGAGGGGTTTTTACTAGGGAAGGACTTGTATCTCCTCACTGCTGATGCTTCTCCTTTTCTAGGTGCCCACATACATTCAATCCAACCCATAATTTCTTGAAAGGAGCAAGAACATTTGAAATTTCTTTCATCTCAGACCTCCCCCAAAAAAATGAAAAGCGTGTTATAGGAAGCTGGCTGTCATCTAAGCTTCAGGGAAAACTCCAGCTGACTGCAAGAAAATCAGGATTTTACCCATAACTCTGCTTCAGAAACTCTGATCCTTCTAGTACAATAACCTGTGAAATTAGATCTGACAAGAGGCAAAACCCTCAATGGCATTAAGCTTATTAGACTGATTTAAAAGCAAATGTAATACTGTGATTAGTGTATATTGCATGCATTAAGACCGTAATGAATAAGAATACAATCAGTTGCCAGAAGCAGCTGGTATCTTGGGGTTTTTTCACTGTAGAGTCAATCCAAATTACTCACTGAACAGTAGAACACTCTAAAACCGAGTAATGTTTTGGATGAGAAGGAACACAAAAATATGGGCTCTAATAGTAAAGATAATAAAACTAACAGCTGAATAGTATAGAGGTACTGAATGCAAATATACACTCCATTATCTTTCCACAGCATGCTTCCCTTCTGTATATCCTGCAGCCTCCATTTATACTATCTAGTAAAAGAGCATTGCAACCATGCTCAGTCAGCTACAGAAAATGCTCACAGGTTATTTTAAATAAATAAGCATTCAGCAGAACTCAACTCTCATGGTGCAAGACGTATTTTGTCAAGAGCTAAAGAGCAACATGAGGATTGTATATCCTTGATACAAAATTTGCCATGCAGTTGATTAGTGAGTGTTCCACTTCATGATAACGTTGAAAAAGTTCCCTTTTTTGAGAAAATCAAAATGTCATTACGGAACAGCCTCCTTGTTTTAGTAAAATGCAAGCCATCCTTATGTGTTCTCTGGCCATGTGCTACTTCTCCTGTAAATAAAAAAGGCCCAAATCCAGGAAAGGCATGTGCAAACCTCATATAAACCTCCATATAAACTTTAAGGCCCCGTCATGACAGATTTTGTTCATAATTCCTGTCTAGTTCAACATTTTGTTTTTCTTCTATATGGTGCTTTTGTGGTTCTCCCCTAGGACATTGCTTGGGTGATGCATGGCAGCTCTACAGTCAGCTGAAACCAAATAAAAAGTTGCACCAAGGTCAGAAAACACTTCAGAACCAGAGTCTTTGGCTGGATGTTCATGACTGAAGCATATGGAATATACTTTTGCCCTCTCCTGTGTTTTAAATTGTCATGTTATTGTGAATCAAGGATGAGAAGAGACTGGTATTAAACATGTCATCCTCTGATGCATAACCTAACAGTATTCCAAATGAATTTACACTGGCTGGGAAAGACCACTTTGAATCTGATTTAAAACGAGTGCAAGGGGTTCTCTAGTGGCTACTCACTGGACAAACAGCATAAGTAAAAATTAGAGTTCACACAGAAGTCATGACTCCCACAATGCACATTGGATGCTTCCACTAACGCTTCATTGCAAGTGGGGACAGGCTGACTTTCAATTTTTCATGCTCAGAAATAAGTAAAAAATTCAATATTTCGCATGTATTTAAGATTGACTAACATTTTTTGTTATAAAACTTCCTTACCATTAATTACAACTTTGTGAATCTTAAGCTGTCTGGACTTGAATCTTCTCATTTACTCGCTTGCTGCAATTGACTGTTATCTTTGTCATTTTTAGCTCAGGTAATGCAGCCATTTTCAAGACAATTTACCCTAGTCTGATGATGATGATGATAATAAGAATAATAGTAAGAAGAAGAAGAAGAAGAAGAATAACCACCAAAAGAGCCAAAAGACAAATCCCTTTTATAAATGTTTCTTTTAAAATCTTCAGCAGTCCTGCAGATGAAGGAGTTGCTACCGTCACTACACATGTAACAAGAAGGACTTTTTGGCTCTGAAAGCTGCCCAATTGCATTCAAATTATAATTCTTTGGACATGAAAAATTAGAAGTTCACACACATTCAAAGGCTTCAAAGTTGTCTAAAGATGTGGCCATCACTCAGCATGGCCCATCCCTTTGCTGTTTTACATATGAAGCGAACAGCGACTGGTCACCGAGCCACGTGGCAGGTCCATCCACACGCATCATCTCGCTTCAGCGCCGGGACGAAAGGACTTTCCCCAGCGATCTCCCTCCCTACTGCCAAAACGGAAAGTCCCTCTTTGAGTTTCCTAGTGCCTCCTCTGAAGGCAAAGAGCATGAGGAGAGGCAGATTCTTCTTCTGCTGGTCTGTCGTGCACTGGGAATAGGACTCCTAGAAATAGCGTCAGGAACAGATTCTCAGCATCTCTCTGCAGACATATGGGAATACCACCAGCAAAACATATGTCTCTCATTTTGTTAACGGCAACTTCACGTACAAGCACCCCTTTCAACAAAGGCTTGGAGGACTGTACTGTGGCTCTTCAGGCCCCCAGCCAGCCAGTGACTCATGCTTTAAGGGGGCCTGAGTTCTTTTTAAATATTTCCCACTAAATTCTAAGGCAAGAAGTCTAATTACACTTTATGCCTTAGTGCACTTAGAAGAACAGCATGATTTGGAAATGGGTCTTTTCATAATATGGCTTTGTAGAACATATTTGAAAGTGACTGCTTTCCTAAATGCAAATGTATGAATTCCTCTAATTATATAACTGGGGGAAAAGAGGCTTTTTATAGACTGCCAATATCAGAAAAAACTATGAGAGGACAGGATGGCTTCTCCAGTATTCATTTTTAGCATCTTTTCTATTCCAGTTCTAAATACAAATAGCCAGTAAGATTGCCAGAACTTTCTTTCTGTTATTTAGTAAATAGATGTCACTCTTTAAAAAAAAAAAAAACCTACAAAAAAAAAACCCAACACAATTTTAAGCTTCAGTATGTCGATCCTAACTATGCAGCACTGTCAAACTGAAGTCAGGAGCCCCAAAACACTGCCACAGGTAGTTCAGGGAAGCAGAAGGACTGTCTCCAGGACTTCCTGTTACAAACCTTAACTTGTCTTTATCCTGACAGGTAAATAACATCTCTGTAGTAAGTACAGCATCTGATTGCATGAAAAAGCTGTAATAGAAAGTTTATTTTTAGTTTCTTTTAATGTAATTTCACAGCAGGAAACTGGAAAAACAAGCATCATGGCTGCATCTGAGCTTCTTTAGAATATAATTTAGAGACTAAAACAGCTTCTACCCTCGCTGCTTACAGGCAGAAGCATCACCAGAACTGAATCCAGAGACTTTGACTCAGTTTTCAGGGGAGGTGGGGTGCGGAGCCGCCGGGGGCCACTGCAACTTTTATTTATAATTCTCCAGGGAGAATTCATCTGCAATCAATCAGCCCCCAGCTGTCTCACTGACCCTTCTATTGACAGTATCAAGCAGAAAAAGATGGTCTACCTATCTTTCCTAGCTGCAGGATGAGACGTGGCTGTAGGTATGAAGAACTCGAGCTGAATGTTTATCATGTAGGTACCTGTGTATCAGAAAGAAACACTGAGTCTTTGCATGATTTGTACTAGTGAGGAAGACCCAGTTTCTTGGTCAGTTCCTGGGATGGCTGCAGTAGGAAGCTCAGGTACAAATGGAGTATGAACAGCCCCTAAAGATGCTGTCAGTTATGCTCCCGCATCCTTATCTTCCAGCTGCCTCTCTTCCTGCTATCACACTGTTTGCTGTCATCTGTGCACTTAAATTCCCATTTAAACTGCCAGTCATGAAGATTTTCACAGCTGGAGACCAGGTCTCTTCAGGTCCCCGGGTTAACCCTCTCTCATCCCGCTACCCCCATAATTTGTAAGTATGACAGAAAGCAGAACAGTGAGAGGCTTGCTCTGCAGCTCAGCATAGCTGTGCTTTGATGGTAGATTGGCAGTTGCAAGGGTTTCTGAGCATATAAAAGGTCCTTCCATTGAGAAATTGGCTTGGGTAAAGGAAATTTATGTCTAGAGCACTGTGTGTAGACTCAAATAAATTGTTTTGGTTTGTTTGGTTTACTCTGGACCGGATGCAGACAATCACCTATTAAACACAAAAAGGGGATAAAGAGGGGACCAGGTCTCTGGACCACTTTGAGCAGGTAAACCTACAGCACAGTGGCACCAAGAGCTGGCACTGGCAGGAGCTGCTGGATCTGGCAGCCCAACAGAGGCACAGCAGCCACAAGTTCAAAAGAAGAGATGCACCCCCGAGGTGCAGTGATGGTGCTCATCCAGAGCAGACCCTGGAGTCTGGCTGGAGGATCCCAGTCAGATCCCCCAGGGTCATGGCCGGATTCCCTTCCACTCTGCAGGGAGATTGCAGAAGCACGCTGAGCACTAGTGACAGTACTGACATGTACACAGCCTGCATCATTTATAGGGTTCAGTTCAGGGGTGGATACAGAGACACCCAGGAGTGTATATGAGCGTCTCTCACCTATAGGTAGGAGATAGCATCAAATCTTTCATAGAATGGTGAGACTGAGATATCAACATTTTTCCCTCCCAAGGGCTCCTAGTTTTCCTTGTACAGATCAAGCCCTGCTACCTGACTTCATAAAGGTTTAAATTCTTTCTGTAAGTTGAGGAAATACCTTTGCAGATATTTATTTCCCATTGTAACTGGATGGGGGTAGAGTATTTGAGAGCAAAGGACTGATATTGAGCCTGTGAAAGGGGAGAAGAAAGGTTTTTTTAATGACATTTCCCCATCCTGCTGAGTGGAAGGACTGAGTGGCTGGGTGGGAGTTTAACTGTTGGCTGGGGTCGACCCACCACAGCTTGGCAGTATCTTGCTTGTCATGTTGCATCTGTACTCCTTCACGTTTGTGAAGATGGGCCTCTTATGGGCTGATCACTCTCCTGTGATAAGCCTGAGAGTAGTCTGGCAGGGTATTATAGGGGTTCCCCACAACCACCACTGTTCCTTTGTGTATGTGAAGACAAACCTTTTCTAACAAAACCTGGCACTTCCTATCTTGATATTCCCTGAAAGGCGACTCTTATGCTTCAATTCATGTAAGAACAAACCTCTTAAAGTCAGTTTCCTTAAAATATTCTCTGGTGGTTTTATGTGTCTATTCTTAACCTTCCCTTCCCTGCCACAAATTTCCTCAAATTTCTCTTCCATTGATTCATTACTCCCTCTTTCCACAGCAGACACCACAGAATGGTAGATCATTTCAAAACTTCCAAGTCTTATTTTTCTAAGGAATAAACAAAATATTTTCCTTCCCAGGCAAATCATCAGCACTGGCTATTTAAGTTAGGCAGTAAAGGCTGCATATATTGATAGCAGTCAAGGTACAGCCCGCAAAAGCATTGGCCAGTTGCAAGCTTCCAGTCCCTTCAGGACAGGCGATCCAGTTGCACTATTTGTAAGTCTTGTTACTTTCCCATGTTCTTCAGACTTTTTTCTGACCAAATCTTTTTGGTCAAATAGTAGTATGTACACCTATTTGGTTTCTTCATGATTTCAAGATGCATTACAGCAGCAATAGATCGTGATTTTCCTCCTGGGCACAAACATGAGGGCACAGGCATGCAGCTTTTTGTATGTTAACTGCTTCCTATAGGTTTGGATGCCTGGGAAGTCATAAAGCCAAGGGAGGGCTGAAAAGCAGGAACTCATAATAGAAACATGTCTAACACATTCCAGCAGATAAACTATGCTACCCTAGTCCCAGTGACTTGCTTTGCACAGATCAATGCCCCTTACTGCTCAAAAGTCCCCCCCAGCAATACTATGCAACTCTATGATAGATGGAAAACCGTTTCCTTTACTTACAGATCCCAGGCTCTGAGAGAGGCATGTATGCATATCTACGTATGCTTTATATACATTAATTTTCATATACGAATGTGTGCCTTATGTAATCTCATGTGGCAGTAGAAATGCTTAAACTTTAATATTATTAATATTAGCAGTCGTTGGCACAAAATATTCTCTGGTCTGTCTATAGGATCCTATCCTTTTTTTCCTATTCCTCTATTATGGTTCTTCTGATCACATAAAACTTGGAGATGTATGAGGCTAAAAAAGTCAGAAGGTACCAGCTAGCTTTTTCCTGTTGTTAACACAAAATCTGGATCTCCACATTCTTGTCTTTTTCCCTGTGAGGCTGGTAAAACCTCCCTTTTTCCTACACACCAGACTTTTTCTGTTCCCATTAAAACATCATGAAACACTGTCGGATAAGATGTATACACACATGTATACAGATACATATATTAATACATAATAATAATTAACTTGTAACTCAGATCTCATAAGTAAAGATTAAGAAATACCACTACAAGATTTCAACTGCCAACTAGCATGTCTATCATTCTGCTTCTCATATTTAAGTCTAATTACCTCACTTTTAGCAAAATTAAGAGATCTAACACTTCAAAGCAGAGAATAGAGGGCAATGGTGTGGTCTGTCATTATAATAATTTCACATACAATCAAAGATCAGCATTAGTGATAATCATTAAAAATGTTTTCTGATTTTCAGAAGACAAAGGTTTGGGTCTCAGGAGTGATACAATAAAAGCACCTAAAGGAGCAGTTACCCGTGGTTCAGTGAAAGACATTTATATGCTCATACAAGGGGAGAAAGCACTGTCCTTGATGTAAAACATTATTCATAAGTATGTATTTTTCAATATATCCTTTGCTATCTGTTCCTAAAATATGTCTGAAAACTGAACATGTGAAGGAATGCTTTTTCTCTGTCTGCCTTTTTCTTTCTTCAATAGCATTGTTGAAGATGTGACTTATTTCTAGAGTGGTATAATACAGTTATGACATTACCTTTGGGTTGTCGTCATCTCTAAGGAATAATTATTGTGATTTTGTCCTTGAGTATAATAACATCAAAGCTCCCTTCCAATATGTGACTCAAGTATGAATAAGATAAAACTGCTGTTGAAAAGTGGAATTTTCTTAACCTCATATTACACTATGAAAAGAACTGGAAACAAGAAAATGTTACTATAATACCTTCCATAATAGACTTCACTTTCAAGTTAACACTGACTTTTCTAACATTACATCCTAGAAAAGGAAATATGAGCATATATTAAGGCATGCAGGAGACGAATATGTTTTGGAACACAGACTTTTCTGGTGCTTTCTTTTCCTTTTCTGCCTAGTGAATTGTGAATTGTTGAATTAAAAAGCATTTTTTTTAGGATAGCAACGGAGCCAGAAGTATATTAATTTCACTCAGAGACAAATGTAAGTCCATCAACGTCTACCCAGAATAAATTATGAAAGAAGACTTAGTGGCTTTGTAGGAAACTTTTTATTGGTCTGTACTGGTACCCCGTAACAGTCAAATTTTAATCCCAGCCTGCAACTGGTAGACATGATGACACTATCAAGAAATGTACATTTGTAGTGTGATGTCATGATTTAGGCCCAGCCACAAACTAAACCTCAACCTCAGGCAGCTGCTCTCTCACTGCCTGCTATTGGAACAGGGGAGAGAATTGGAAGAGTAAAAGTGAGAAAACTCAAGGGCTGAGATAAAGACAGTCTAATAAGCAAAGCAAAAGCCGTGCACATAGGTAAAGCAAAACAAGGAATCATTCCCCACTTCCCATGGGCGGGCAGGTGTTCAGCCATCTCCAGGAGAGCAGGTGCTCCATCACGTGTAACGGTGACTTGGAAAGACAAATGGCATCATTCCAAAGGCCACTGCATCCCCATCCTTCCTCTTCCCCAAGTGTATTATAAGCTGAGCATGACATCATATGGTATGGAATATTCCTTTGGTCAGCTGGAGTCAGCTATCCTGGCTGTGTCCCCTCCCAGCTTCTTGTGCACCTCCAGGCAACCCACCGGTGGGACTGCATGAGTAGCAGAAAAGGTCTTGGCTCTGTGTAGCCACTGCTCAGCAATAACAAGAAGCACTTCTCTATAACAAAACATGTCTATATTAACTCTTTCCAGCACCAATCCAAAACAGAGGCCCAACCCAGCTGCTATGAAGAAAATTAGCTCCATCCCAGTTGAAACCAGGACACATCGATAGGTGCACCTGAAGTTGAATCGTGCTTTGTAGCTTGAAGAAGAATACGCAGAGAGAGAAAATTCATTCTGTCAGGCAAGACCTTATTGCAGTAATTTAATATTATTGCCTCAACTCTGTATCCTGACTTGAGCTTGATTTTTCTTCTTCCTACCAGTTAGCTGAACAGAATATGCTTCATTAGAGCGGTTTCAGGTCCCAGTCTGCTATCACCTCAGACTGCTCATGAAGGAGGTTTTGCACATCTAAGCTGTAACCTATCATGTCTTCACTGCTCTCTTTTCCTGCATTAGGTAGGTGAGAATTAGTGCGGGTGTGCCTTCTGATATTTTCATTTGCTTCACGGATCTTCCCTACATATTGACCTCAGGAGAAAAATACTGATCATTGAGCACTGTGTGGAACCAGAAGGCCTCCATCGGTTTGTTCCCTGTTTTTATATACAGCAAATTTCTGAAGCACTGGTGAATTTTTAAGTTTTTTTAAAGTACTTAAAACCTTCTAATTTCAAAAAATTCCTCTCCTCAAACTTCTCATTAAAGGACAATCAAGACACTATGCTAAAGGGTTTGTTCTCAAAATGATTGTTCTATTAACAGAAGAGCAACCATCACCACCGCAAAGTAGTAGGTACTAAGTGTAGATCTGTATGTATGGAGGACACCACAGGCCTTTCAGTTCTCCATGTGCTAATTCCCTATTCTTATTCATTTAAATGAATGAAGATACTACTGAAGAATGGTAAACTGGTAAAAAGCATTGTAGTATATAGATTTCCATAGAACAGAGAAGATTTAATCAATTAAATCACTAAATTAAGTATAATATCACATCAAATAGAAAATAAGTTGTGGCAATATTGATAAGAAAGGCAGAAACACCTAAAGGACTTAGCTAGAAAACTCACCTCAAAATCTAGTGAAAGCCTTTTCTGTCAAATATTGGAACCTGGCAACTTTAGATGTTAAAAATATTGTTCAGACCAGGAGCCGTTAGTATAGCCAGTAAAGGAAATACTGACTGGTTTAGCTGCTAAACTTGTTTTGCTTACATGGAAGTTAAGGTTTATTAATCTATGGTTTCTTCACCTCAAGCAAATACTTTGTTCACTGGCCTGTCTCTGACAACTCAAAGTAATCAGTGTGATAGATACAAGTATGAGTCTAGAAACAAAGCCTTCAAAGTTTTGAACCAAGGACAAAATTAGCTAATGTTAGGGTGTTGCAGTTCCATCTCCCCAGGTCTGCCAGTTGCAAGGCTGGGAGTAAAATTTAACTGTTAAAAGGTACCCATGCTACTTATTCCTAATAGAATTGTTGGGATCAAAAATGTTGGGAAGTGTTGCATATTGAGAATGAAAGACTGGATTTCACAGTTTAAAGAAGTTGTATTAATATTAGAAAATGACCCATACAGCCACTGCTCTTGACGGATATTATCAAAGAAAAAGGAAGCTCTTAACAGAAAGACTCACATAAAAACTGCAGACAGATAATTGATGCTGTTTGTGGACTTGAAATGCTTTCTCGCTTTATCTGCTTACCTGAAGCCAAAATCCTGCTCTAAAGTACATTTACATTTCAGTGAAAATGTTTTTGACCTATGTCTAGCCATTTTAACATTAGATAACTTCTGCACACCTTTAATATTCTGGGTACGTCTCGCAGAGAGAGCTAAGGGACCTATGAGTGCCTTATGTGCTGTAACTACCACTGCAGCTCAAGGCCTCCAAAAACATTTGAGACAATTAATATGCTTTTGTATGGAATAGTCCCTGCTTGCTTTGATATACTACTGACATTTTATAGTAAGAGACATTTCCACTTCATCTAAGATGGACCTTAATCAGTCTTGTTTCTGTCATTCTAAAGTCTCAGCTAGGCAAGGAGAAACTATTGAGTTGCAATCATTGTGCATAGGAGGCAAAATGTGTCAGTAACACGTCAATGTTATGTTTGTTCACAGCAACATAAATCCCTCCATAGAATACCATATATCACATAAACGACCACACTCTAAAAATTACTGCTGAAGATGATTGATCTGGTTCATGGCTAAATGTACTCCGCTGACTCACATTCCACAGCTTTAAAAAGCTTGATTCTCTGTTAAAAATTCATTAACTGGCATTCAAGTGCACCACAACTTTCTTTCATCTTGGATAAATAAGCTATAGAAGAGGAGCACATTTAGTGTAAAGGAAAAAATTTTCCCTGTTATTTTAGTCATTCAGATCCCTGCCATTATAACTTGGTTTCAATTTTTAGTTTTACTAGAATTTGACCAGGTCACAAAAAATAAGCAACAATTGCATTCAGCTGTGAAAATACATATGGGCATTTGTCAACACAGTTTTGCTTTTCATCAGTTCAAGGCTGCTCTTTTAGAAAGCACAGAGTCTTCTGCTGCACTTTCTATCTTCTCTGAGAAAAATATGTGCACAGTTGAATAGAAATGCAGGTTTAGAGCATGAGGTAATCAAGTAAAGGGGAGATAACTCAGTGAAGTCTACTAAATGTTAGTAACAGGTCTCTCCCTCTTGCACCCCTTCTCCCACCCTGTAGTAAAGGTGATCCAGCTGACAAAAAGGTAGGAATACTTTGCACAGATTTTCTGAAGCAGATCCAAGTTTGGGAGAGATGTGTGGGAAAAGGAAATTAACTGGAAAACAGGAGAGAAACCTGGAGAGGGGAAATAACCTCCATTGGTTTTTCCACACAAACAACTTGCGTAAATCCTCAAGAGCTGTAAGGTGTCATCTCTAGAGCCATTGTATGGCAATGTATCACTCTGAAAAAAGTGAGAGGTCTCTTCTTCCCTATGTCGTAGTTAGGCCCACCCAACAGAATAATTATGGAGAAAATTATGACAGCAGTAACAGATGTAAGTCAGGCAGNTCGCTTTTTATAGAATTAACAAGTCTGGTTACTAGTTACATGTTCCTGCACTGCCCTGATGCTGAAGGAGCTCTGTGATGGAGCATGCACATCCAATGCTTCTTGTTTGTAGCTCAGATTCGGTGTGTTTGTTCAGACATTTGAGATATACCTTTGAATGTTCTTCTTTTTGAACAGGAATGTGGAAAGTGCTCCTTGTAACCTTCTCCTATGTGCTACCTCCTCCATATGTACCACTTCTTCACTTGTCTCTGCATTGACGTTCCTGTCCTTGAACATAGTTCAAGAACACCTCATTACATTAGTAACTCTATTCACACATATGTTCTGCTTATTATCAGGTGGTTATCATCTTCTAGCAGACCATCATCTTCTTCACATGAAGACCTTGAACATTTCCAGTGATGAGCCATACACAGCTTCTCTGGGCAACTGGTTGCAGTGCCTCACCACCCTCATCATAAAAAATGTCCAACCTAATTCTTTCCATTTAAAACCAGTGCCCCTTGTCCTGTCACTACAGGTCTTCATAAAAAGTCTCTCTATCTCCACCTTTATTATGAAACCCCTTTATATACCGAAAGGCCATATACATATTGTTAACTGGTACTTCATTTCAGTAAGCAGTATTTTGAAAATAAAAATAATTTGAACAAAAATCCTAACATTGCCACTGTATTTCTTCTGCTCATGTGATCACATTATGTAATACATGTTAATTGAATGCTCATGAAAGATCAAGAAATGATAAACTCTCAAACTGGACCTTTGTATTTCTTCCCAGAACAGTAAAAGTATGTTTCCAGGAATTGATGCACACTTTCACTGTTCTACTGCATACTTAGGCAAGCCATGTGAGGCAGGAAAGTGAAGTTAAGTAACATCACATTTACATATATATTGAGCCTTTTGGCCATGTACTAAACTGTGAAGAGAGATCACAAAAAAGCAGACGCAGAAATGTAGCGACGTTCTGTCGTTCTTGATCTTAACTGAGTTTAGTACAGCAGCTGGGAGGTGAAAAAAATCAGTATCTCATTTCCCATTTAAACAATCAGATTTTTCAGTCAAAGGTTTTTTTCATCCTTCTGCAGTGACTGAGATTGTGTCAGTGGGAGAACGTAAGAAAAAGGCATTAAACACTTGGCTTGGCTAAAAAAAGGCCCTTTTGAATGTCACACTCCAAAACACAGCTAGTGTTAGAAATGTTTTCACCTTGCTGATTGCAAAGTTTTTAATTCTAATCGCAAATAGTCTGACAAAATAAACATGATCTGGCTCTGGATATATGTTAATGATATAACTTAAAATCACAGGTTTTCATGAATTAACCAGTCTGTTAAATTATCACATTTCAAAGAAAGAAAAACCCATATTAAAGAATAAAATCAATTTTATATTAAAATTAAGAAACTAAAAGACATAATTCAAACTTTTTTCCCCTCCATTTCTTTGTTTTGTCATGCACATTTGCTGAGCCAAAGATAGGATTTAAATATTTCATTATCCAAGTCGTTAGCATACAAGCTTGGGAGAACAAGTGGAATAACATAAGTTTGATTATGAATTATCATATAGCACAGCATTAAAAGAGCAAACCCAGAACATTTCAGTGCTTCATAGCATGCATTCAACAGAAATATCAATTATGAAGCCTTCAAATTAAGTCTGACTGTGGTGGAATATGAAAATAAACAAGGTACTGGATTTTCAGTCACATGTTTAACTTCTTTCCTGAGCCCACTTAGGGGCCACGCTCTCTGCTGTGGTTGGTAATTGGGGAACTCTTTGCTTTTTCCTTCCCCTAAAATCAACAGCTAATACAGCTATGACAAGGCTGTATAGAGACTCCTCTAACCCTGTGAAGGTACCTTGTTGGACACAAAATGAAAGAAACTCTTTGCGGACGAGGAAAAGAGAGAAGAAAAGTCCATCTTACCACAGCTGTTTCTTTCTAAATCAACTCCAAGAAATAGGAAAAGCCCTAATGTCCTCCGGTCATACACGATATAAACTCTAATGCAGGAACCCTAATAGGAAAAGGTTATGAAGGGTGTATAGGAGAGACTTCATCAGTGCTGGAGCTGGTGAAATCTGACCAGTAACCTTTACTCCTTATACCCAGTTAATAAAACTTCTCTGTGTATCATTTAAGCAGATTGTCCAGTGTTGGATTTCTTGATGGGTGTAGCAGTGGTGTATCAGTAGACATGTCTTTGCCACAGCTTCCACGGGAAGAAACTATGCTCCTGGGAAAACGGGAAGATTTGGGGGTATAAATCACTTGTTTGAAGTAGCTGAAGGGCAAATTCCTGCTCCAAAGAAAAGCCAAATTGTAACATGGCTTTCAAACCAACATGGCTAAAGCTTATGTAAAGCAGCAAGAAAGCACTTTAAAATAAACAAGGTGATTTTGGCAGAGATGGAGGCACAATGGGCAGCCTTGCTGGATGTGCAACAGCTTTCCAAACACAAGGATGGTATTAAGTGCATGTCTGTGTCAGCAGGTATATTATGCAGCCCACTGCATAATAGCCAGGGGTATTTTAGCACCATTTTTACCAAGGGTACACCACCTTAAAAGTTTTAAGCCAGTCCTCAAAAAAGCTTTTAAAGCTCTATAAAAGTCACAGCTTCGTTGCTATTAGTGAAGTAAAAGCTGCCATCATAGAGCACTTTCACAGGGTACTCAAAACCAGGATGTGGAGGTATTTTATAGCACACAACACTTTTTGCTACACTGATATATTATCAGGGTTTATAAGGAGCTGTAACCATAGCTGCCTCCGAACTATCACAGCCACAGAGCCTGCAGAAGTGAAATCTTTAGGGGGAGGGTTAAATTTGGAAACCTAAATTAAATTTAAATTAAAGAATCTTCACCTTTCATCAAAAAAGGGAGGCCATGTAAGGGTGACTGGAAGAAAAGAGAGATTTTAGAAGGGTTATGAGCATTCATGGGTGACATTTTCAAAGCAGCTAAAATTGTGAACCACTCAGTAGATCACAGTCACAAAGCAATCAAAGGGACCTTTTACGTGGAAGAACCTCAAGAAAGTGAATCTAAATGAGGGCAGACTCTACAAAATTGAGAAGGTCATCACTGCAAAAGGGAAAGGAAGGAGAAAAAAACAGCCACTGGTGATGTGACACAGCTCACCCCAGGTATTTAACAGCTGCATAGAAGCCTCCCAAAACTAGGTACTGTGTTAGAGCAAGAAGAAAAGTGGACTTAAGGATGGTTTATACATCTCAATGCCCAGCAATGCCGGCACCAGCATTTTTCCACAGACCACAGTCCCAGACTTCATCATACAGCTCCAGGTCCCTGGAGCTCATGTGAGTAGGAGATGGAGCTAGCAAAAGTACAATAACATCAGTGAAAATGTCACCTTTGAAATATCACTGCTGGGCAGTAGACATGGCAGAACACTTTGCAGAAAGGTAATCTTGTTTGGTGGAATGTGTGAACCATGTTATTTTTCTTTAGAAAGTTGATTGTAAAGTAGAATCTGGAAGCCTCATATTTTAGTACCCCACCAACACAGTAGAAGTAAATTGTTACAGGTACCCAGCCTTGCAAATGAATTACACAGTCCAAGCTAGCAATGGCCTCCCTGGTTTTCCAGGCATTCCTGCTAGATATGCCACCAGCACAGGTGGTGTACACCCTGCAGTCTGCCATATATTCCATGTATATAGGAGGTACATTTCATATACTTCAGCTGTAGAAAGTCTGGACAACTGTTTGAAAATTGTTAAGCCACATGTTGGAAGTATCACTCAAAACGTTACCAAAAAGTTTGGACACATTTCCAAGGCCATGCTGGGCAAGTTGGAAGCACCAGCAAATCAATGAGGGCTTGTGGCTTATTTACATTCAAAGCTTTACAAGACAGAGAGACTTGTCTTGCCTGCTGGCACAGGGATGCCCTGTGCCTGCCCTGTAAAAAAAATGGGGACAGGAGGCACCAGACAGCAGTCTGGCTGCAAAGAAGAAAAAAACAACCCAGGCCAAATGGTATAAAAGAAATTGAAAGCCCGGGGAAAAAAAAAAAAGAGAAGGCTTATTCTATTACTAGGAAAAGAGATATATTTTAAAAGAGATGGCTTGCATTTAATGCTTTTCAGAATATTATAGCAAATCAAATCTGGATTTGTTTGAAGTGTCCCCAGCACAGAGTAGCATTCAATTCAGAAAAGCCTGTTTGTGGAGGCGCCTTCACTTTCCACCATGGCAGTATGCACCCCTGGAGTTTTTCATAGCCAGGAATGGGAAAGATCAGAGAAAGACAAACAACAATCTGCCATTCCTTTGCTGCAAAACTGTGAAAGCTGGGGAGTCCAAGCTCAGAGCCAGTGAAGCTGCAAGCTTTGCCAGGCTCTGTTTTCCATCAGTCACTTTGGGAGACTGACTTTACATGCCGGAGCGACAACTGCTACCCCTCCTGCACATTAATTTTGCCACTCCCCAGTTACAGCAGTGACACTGTCCACACATTTCTCCACGGGGCTGTTCTGCGAAGACGTGTCTGGGCAGCAGAAGACAGAAAATGGAAAGCAGTCAAGGCCATGCTCAGCTCTGACGGCCCAGAGCGGGAGGATTGAACACTTGGGACCACTCTGCTCTGCTCTTTCAAGACCAGCTCTTGTAGAACTGAGTGGATGTTAAAAATTAGGCTGATGTGCAGCGAAGACAGCGTTTGTTTGATGAGCTCCCTGGCAACGGGGGCCTGCAAGACAGTTATTAGCTATGGCTTGCTGTTTGTGCAGAGAGTGTGGGTGGCACACAGGGTGCATTTGGGACACACAGAGTCTTTATAGATGGCTAACACTAAATACTTGGTTGACCGGGTGGGCCTGAAAGCGTTCAACATAACAGGCAGGCAGCCATGTCCGCAACCAGGAACATTTGTTTCTGGGACCACTGCCTGAGCTTGTTGTCATTGTGTTGATAGATAACGATGCTTTTAGCAGCAATTATGCATAGCACCCTTTCAACTTTAAACACTGAGATATAAATTTTGTGGCTCTGTATGTGGACAGTGAACAGACCCTAGAGAAACCACTGCAGCTTGATTTTAGGAACGGCTGCCATGTGAGAGAATACCTGCATCTCATGCAGAGGCTTGGCAGCCATATAAAAGGCCACATATACTGTCAATCAAGAGGGAAGAATTTACTCCTGGGTATAACCTGTTTGCCTTCAACCTGTCTCCAGAGCAGCAACATGCTGATCACTATTCCTTGATTAAAACAGAAAACGCCAGGGCAGAAATATGCTTTGCAAAGGGTTTGACCACCACCATTAATATAATGGACAATCATATTTGGCAATGTGATAGAAATAAACCAGAGGATATACGTGCCTTGGACTAAATGTGAAGAGGGACACCAAGCAGCTCTCCTTTTTTTTTTCTTTCCAGCAAACCCCCACATCAAAGAAACATTTCTAGGTGTGTACCAAAATGACAGATGGCATAGCCCTTAGGGCACTAACAGATCAACAGCTTCAGAAGGTACTGGTTAGTCATCAGACACTGGGACATCAAGCTCCTAAGCCTGTCTGATAGCAAGGAACAATGTTGGTCTAGGTTCTCCCTATTTAGTGCTGAACTCCAGTAGATTTTTTTCAACATGTAAATAGCCATCTGCACTTGCAGGAAAAAAAAAAAAACCCAAATAGTTCTCATCCTAAAAGCCTCTGGAAGCATTTAAACTGACAGCCAGGTACATAAGGTACACATATGGTGCCTAAGTAACAACTGCCTCACTAGCATACCACTTCCCAGCTAAGGACACAACTTGACGCTTATTTCAGGGTTTCTTAAATATGACCACGTATTTTGAGTTGAGGGCAGTGGTGCAGCTCTTCTCTTGTCTTTCAGGATGTGCCCACTGTCTATTGTTCATCCATGGAACAACACCAAGAAGAGTCTGGCTTAATTTTCTTTACAGCCTCCCCTCTGGTTTATATACACACTGATAAAATACTCCTGGACCTACTCCTTTCCTGGCTAAACAATCCCAGCTCTCTCAGCCTCTCATACAGACAGTCACAAAGATCTAAGTCCTCTACAAATCTTACTTTAAAAATATTTGCCAGCCAATTCTGCTTTTTTTATTTTTTCCCCACAGATTTGCAGTTCTGATGCCGCAGTTGCCAACAACTGTAACTGAACATAATGGCCTTAGGCTTAGGAAAAAGCAAGAAGTCTGCATGCTCCAACTCTTCTTGCAAAGTAATTTTTTTCCACAGTTGCTGTGCCGTGTCAGAAGAGCAGAAAAATGATGCTCCTGACAGTGACCAAGTGCTCAGTAATTCAAAACTACTGGGAAGGCCGTTGTTAAAATTTTTAGTGAGTACCTTCTTGTCATAGACTGTCTTTGCATTTTCTGAAGGGGCTTTGTTTCTATCACACTCTTTTTGATCCTGACAACAGAGCACTGTGCTATCATGATCTAATGGGGTGCATCGCTGTCAATTTATGACATAGTCCAAGATAGGGTCGCAATTAAAAATGTATGCTTTCTGTGTGTTTCATTTAGAGTGATGTCTTTAACTTTCATACACGCTGCAGTTAGCCACAGGATTTGAGTCCTAATGGTGCAGGCTCAGTAATGTGCTCATCTAGCAGCAGCCCACTTGTTAGGTCATCTAAACAGTCACCAGGATGGAGTTATTCTGGTCCTCTGAACAATTCAAAACAACCTCAGAGCCTGTGTTGTGATAAAGCCAGTGGGGCTGGAGGGCACCTAAGAGGTCATAAATTTCTAGGCGTAGGCATGCAGGGACAAACCAAGCTATTAAAGTGTTAGTGCTGTGTTTCAGGATGACACCCCTTTTGGCATGCTTCCATGAAATGGGGTCCGTACCCTTATTGACCAAACCACTGGAGGACACAGTGTACATCAGAGAAAAGAGGTCACCATACAGCTCATTTGCTTCTCACTGGCAGCAGTAGTGTTTGCTTTCACCAGCCCAAAGTATGATGTGAGGGTGTCAGGCTGTCAGAAATAACTTTGGTATGTCCAAGGCAGTATTGTTGTTGATGAAGTGATGATGATTAATAAAATCATAGTAATGTATCTTCTCATCAGGGACAACTCCTTCATACAGACAAAAGACATACGTCCCTCTGCCCAGAAGTGCAGCAGCATTTGCTCCTGGCTAATAACTGCCCAAGTCCCCACCTGGCTCTGTCACAGTAGCCCACCGGTGCACCCGCGCAGAGCCGACCTTAGCACTCACTCTCTTTAGAAGGTGCACCCTTTCTTGTGTTGTGTAACACAAGTGCCCAAAGGTGGCCTGTGGAAAGCTCAGAAGCAAGTGCAGAACCTGTCATGATTTGCATTGAGTGAGCTTGGGAGGGCAGTTTAGGGAAAGACTGTGGGAATATGGGAGCCTGCTAACTGACAGGAGATAGGCTGTACCGGGTGCAAAAAGAGCTAACATGGTGCTCAATGTTTGCATGAGACTAACTTTGGTTTCTGTACAGGCTCTTTGGTAGCAATGTAGACACTTTTCTCCTCAAATTCTATACTGAAATCTCCCTATGTGCTTTAGCCCATCAGCACTGCAGTCTTAGGCTAGAGCAACACGAACAGGAGGAACAGCAAGTGCACAACATGCTGGGAGAGCACAACCAGGACAGCGGCCCAGGCTGGTGAAAGGGATATTCCTTTCGTAGAACCTCATGCTCCAGGTCAAACTGGGGAAGCTAGCTGGGAGGTGGGATCAGTACTGGAAACAGACTGGGCATCAGGTTGTTTCTTTCTTTGTTTTTTCCCTCCCCATGTGGTGAGAAGAGCATTTGTGTGTCACCTGTTTTACATACATTGCTGTTGCTCTTGTTCTTGTTGTTATTATCAATCATTCTCTTCCTTTGTTATCCTATTAAACTGCTTTTATCTCAGCCCATGAGGGTTGGTTTTTTTTCATTCTCCTCCCCATCCCATTGGGGTCAGTGGGCTGCATGGTGCTTAACTGCTGGCTGGGGATAAACCGTGACAGTCCTTTTTGGTGCCCAACGTGGGGCTCAAAGAGTTAAGATAGCGACAGATCTGACCAGAGCGTGTTAAAACAAATTTGTTATAAGTGTTTATTATATTAGTTTAATCATCACTGGTCTGCTGGTCACAATGTTGTTTTATTTGTTCTCAGAGTTGTGCCATGTAACACCTTACTTGCCGTACATACTGGTTATCAGAGCTTATGTGTGGTTTGTCACCTCTGGGCATTGGATTAAGGTTATCACCGTTCGGTCTACTATTGGCTTCTGGTATGATAAAATCATTGATAATCAGACCAGATTTGTATTTATATTCAGCAGCAGCATCAGGTACAGTTGTCCTCTTGACATCATGCCATGAACCTGCGAGACAGGAACTCACCCTAGAAAGCTGGAGGTCTTTCTGAGGGTCCACCTCTGAAACAAAAAATAATATGAATTTCAACTAGCACAAAGCAGTGCCAGGGAGCAGCAAAAGTGGGGCAGCTCAGTGAGAGGGGACAACCCAGGAGCTGAAGCCAAGGCAGTGTCCTCACTGGTGGAACACATTTGGTCAGGGTCAGGGAGCAGTCCCACTGGATCTGCACCCAGTGGGCAGGGCAGGGTGGTGGTAATGGTCTCTGCCAACAGCCCTGGAAAAACCAAAGCAATCAGTTGGGTTTGGGGCTCCACTTAGGACTGAGAGGAGACAGGGACAGGAGTGGAAATAATGTTACCTGCTCCATATGACCAAGGTCTCTCCCAAGGCGAAACTGAAGACCATTGTGCCCACTGCATAGCCTGTGCAAGGACTAAACTCCTAAACTTAAGCTTAAATGAGGCCCTAGGCCCACTGGCAGAAAGGGTGAGTGGATTCCCCTTGTGAGGCAGTGAGGGCCATTAAAGCTCTCACGGTCTTGAATATCCAAGAGGTCAGATCTTCCTGTACCAAGGAAAGCTCCATCTCTTTAGTTTTCAGACAGAACTATTCTACACAAATCCCTTTTATGTTTAGGTCTCTCAAACATGCATGTTTTAGCAAGTGAGCTATTTAAAATCATCCTCAAAACTACTCAGCTCTGCCCTAAATACAGACAGAACCTTAGTAAGATGCCAGAGTCACCACAAAATTACTTTAATTTAATGAATTTTGGCTACAACTCTTCAGAAGCTGTTTGTGAGTTGTTCTACTTCCCTTGTACTTAAAGCCTGTCTTTTTTTAGAAGAGGTTATAAGTACTTGTTTGTGAAATCTTTTCAATGAAGCTGCAGATTTGAGGTTAGAAGTAATTTTTTTGCAGCTCAGTCCCAACTGCTTGAAAATCGAAGTATTAATTTTCCATTCTCCAGAGCAGCACAGACAGCAACCGGATCATGAAAAAACAACTATTGCTTCTGACTTAATTTTCCAGGCATACATGTCACCCACAAGGAAGCTTGGGGCTAAGTGCAGTAAGGCTAAGTTATTTGTTTTACTTCAGGGACATATAAACAAACCCACTGTGATTTATCACTACTGACAAAGTAAATGAAATAGATAGGGAATAGCCATTCATGAGGTACTAACAAGTGTGGGAGCAATGCACCAACGTGTGAATAATAAAAATGATCTATCAAGATAGACTACATGATGTAAAGGCAATTCCTTATTCTCTGCAGTTTAAAAAAACCTAATATTTTCTTTCCTTACTTTACAGATAATTTTGCAGATCAAAATACATAAAAATCATCCAAGAAATTACTCTTTGTCTTGATTATTATCATTTACGTTTTTTATTGGATTCTGTTCTTTGAGCAATCCCACTCTTAGCCAAAACAGGGTTACTTTTTCAAAACAGTTTGCCAGCAAGATGGCTTTGAACAATTTCTCTCCTGTCTGCCCACAGTTTTTGTTTCTATTGTTCTATTCTCTTTCCTCTGTAGTCATATGCTGTGAAAAATACACAAGCCCTGGATGGTGCTTTCAATCTAGGTGTCTATCAGTTTGTATTATTAATTTGAATAATATTTTTATGGCTTGTTTGTTTCTTCATCTTTCCTACGTTCCTATATCCAAAATCATCATAACATACCATTGCCTTCAGAATACACTCTAACTCTGCCAAGTAAATTTGTGACTTTTATCCTTTTAAACATCTGTTTTCCCATTTCTAGCACACTCTAGCTGACATGTTAATCAAATTAAGTCTCACCCTGATCTTTTCCATGAGAAGGTGTTGACAGAGAAGCAAAGACACCCAAAAATCTGGATCTGTGAACTTAATTCTTGCCCCAAAGGCTGCTTTTAGTCAACCCAGCCCTGCATAGATCCTTTCAATGGCACCAGAAGCCACGAGAGGTAAGGCTACCTGTAGACTCTGACAACAGAAACTGGATGTGTTTTGCAATGCTGGTGCAAAGAGCCATCTGGGCTTGGGCATAGCACTAATTTGTTGCCTTTTATCCCTTTTATTTCCTCTTCTACCTCTATTACCTCTGTCCTGTAATACCAGACTCCACCCTCCCAAACTCTCAGAACCTGTCCATGATGCTTAAGACTGGCTGCACTCTGGTTACAAATTACAAGAGAGAAGGTTTCTGTGCAATATAACTCAGACATCCATCTTAGGAGCAAGGAATTGCAGAATAAAGCTTGCAAAACAAGATGCTCATGCAAAATCCATACACCAAATTACAAGATACATAATGAATTTTTCATCTATCGTAAACCATCCTGTACCTGAAGTGGTGATTTTTTGCCATGTGAATTCCTCCATGCTATTAGGGAGACCAGAGGCTTGAGACTCAAAAGTCCTTATTCTCCAAATTCACAAATGGTTGGCTGGATTTTGTGGGTGATAGAGATTCCTTTAGTGTCCCCGCACTTCAAGGAGAAGAGAGTTCTCCCTCCCTTCTGGGTGGGATAAATACCACTCCCACTCACCTCCTCCCCAGTCACTGGTTAGGGTGCTAGTGAATCCATTGAGAATGACTATATATTATATAAACCAAAGCATACACAATCCTGATCTGTACTGACTCCCACACACCATGGGAGTCCACACTTTCCAGAGACTCGCAAGAGTTTAAGCCCTCTCACAACAGGCTCTAAATGCAAGCCTGCCTTTGTCCCATGTTCATGAAAGCAGGAGCAGGGCTCAGGATAATTTCATAATTCCTTTCAGTTTGCAGATAGAAGCAAGGGGAGCATGTGTGCATTTGTTAACATCTTGTCCTCAAATAATTTAAATTTTGCATGGCTATACATTATCATTCATTGCATTACAGAGCATTTTACTCGCACCGATGTGCGGCTGCTGTCACTTTAAACCCCCTCGTATCTTAATGAGATGTTCAGAAAGGGGTGCTAACTATACTGCCATGACAGATATCCAAACTATCACTGGTAAGTGTACCTGCCAGACAGATATTTCAGGCTGTTAGATTGCTTTCGCTCAAATTAGTAAAAAATGGTGTTCCGTCTGCTCTAACAGACTGACACCATTGCCTTTGTACAGACAGCATGGCTCAGTTCCACCCCCCCAGTAAATCGAGTTGAAGACCATGTGAGCACTCAGGGCTCACCCCTCCAGAAAAAGGAGCAGCTCCCTCAGCGCAGGTGACCAGGCAGCTGGTGGCACAGCACAGGACAACAAACACCATGATGGTTGGGGATGTCACTAGAACAAAACATCCTTTGTCCTCATAACTCCCTGTTTATAAAATGCTACCTCCACTAAGATCTGGCTGTTGCTGGACTCCCAGGCAGGGAGCAGTTCACTGCAGATTATTATTGGAGAGGGAGAAGAACAGCTCAGGCCTTCCTTCTGGATAAACTCTGGATGAGTGAGAGAGGGCTTCTTGTAAGCAAGGGGAGTGAGTGGGTCAAACCTTACTTAAATTTAAGTTAAACCTCAGTTCCGGGCTTGTTTTGTTAAAATGTGAGTTTTGACTTTGAGTGGAAAGCCTGACACTAAATCTTTTGGGTAGCAAGCAGATAAGTAAACCTGTCTAGAGCAAAGGGCATCTGGACTCTTGGTCCAGATGACCTTGACAAAGATACCCAAGGTTTCCTGTTTTGGGATAAGAAATAGGGTATCCCACATATCTCAGGTTCCCCTTCGGAGGCAGAAACAGTGGAGTGACAAAAAAAAATCTCGAAAACCCAGGTGGCTTAGCAGCAGTGCTGTGGTAGCACACCAAGGTGGAACTGGTTGGAGTCACGTTAAGAGAGTTACCTGATGATAGGACAATCCAGGCTGCTGTTGTACAGACCTCTGGACTAGCTGAGGGACTTTGGTAGGGCTCCTTTATTAAGTGCCAAACAGGCAATGGAGAGACACATGCACATGCACTGCATTTTGGATCTGCAGTGAGCAGAGAGGATTGCCCCAGATGCATTCTCTTGTTCCCATGAAGATGCGTTGCCCTGTCAATGAATCTCCCTTGCTTTTGCCAGGGGTGTTAGTCATGATGAGAGCCTAGATGATGTAATTCAGTCCTCCTGGTTTGCAGCTTTTCTTGTTATTTATTTTTAAGAAGGATACCGCCTCAGTAATTGAACTCAACCTTTCTTGTTACTTGTGCCAGCTGGAAGGATCACTAGAATTTTACCACCTGTTAGCTCATTATATTTCTTTTTCTGCTGGTAAGAAGGAGGATGTGATCGCTGCAGTTGATTCTTGAGGGCATAGTCTCTCACAGGAGGTCACTGTAATGTTAAGAATGTGTCATGTTTGATTCTGGCAACACTCAACTTTCCCATGTGCAACAAATCCTGAATTCAGCAGCAGGACACTTATACAAACAAGCAAAAATGCCTCATGCTACTGAGTTCTGGTTTTCAGAAGAGAATTTCTTCTGGATGCATAATTAGAGATCCCTGGATAAACTGCTGCATCTCAAAGTTTTATGTGTGTTGCCCGTTCTGTAGATTTTCAGCTTGTACAAAGCTTTATGTCAGAATGTATACTGGAACAAAAAATTGCAGCAGAAAATTAGACAAATCTCATGTTAACTTGGTAATAAGTAGTTAAATAATGTTAAGCTTAGCTCTGGTTAATATTTGTCTCCAGCTTCTCCTGATAAATTAAATTTTTGGGCCACCTATAGCCATGAAAATTAGTTGTGGGCACACGGATGCATGGCATGTATGCTGAAGAGTGACTGAAGTAAGCCACTGGTTCCTTTTCATGTTGTCCCTAGTCATCTCTCCTCACTGAAGAGTGAGAACAAAAGGTTGCTGTGGTCCTTAATAAGAAGTGGAACATTTTGTTTTAAAATGGAATTGTACAGTTTCTCATTTCCCTCCAATTTTAAATGTTTATTACTGCACAGTTTTCCATCTCCATCTGAATTAAAAAGTACAAACCCCCAGCTGACCATTAAAGTTGTACTTTGCTGCCAGCTTATTATATGCAATCTCTTCCATCTATGTCATCTTCATAACTAATAGCAAACGTTTGGGATCCTTCAGTAAATGTAGGTAAAAACTGTCAGAGGAGGCACTCTTAAACATTGTCCTCAAAATGAACCATACCTTTTCATCAGATGTAAGGAATAATTTGTCCTTTGCAGATAAATAATAAAGAAAGACAGGCTAAGTCAATTGCTGAGCATTTTCTGTTTGTGAGAAGAACAGTTGGACCACTCCAACCTAATAGTCATAGTTTAATAGAGTCATACCAGCTGTAATACGTGATTTGAGATATACAGAAAACAGCAAATGGAGCAGTAATGGAAACATATTCTAAATTTGAACTCCTCCACTTTGACTTCTCTTAAATTGTGATAAACGAGCAACAAAACCATTTCTATTTCACATTGACATAAAACTGCAAGTTCAGCCTGGAATCTGGTTCCAATTCACTACCAGTATTTTTACCAGTTTTGCAGTCTTTTGACAGCCAGTCCATAGAGAAATAGTAATAATGTTGTCATTTCCTTTCTTATTTCCCAAAATATAACTGCACATTCTCCATACGTACTGAATTTTAGGGG
>VZTU01025478.1:0-21527 GCA_013400835.1 Zapornia atra | reverse complement strand
GATTTTTGGGGGGGGGGGGGGAAAGCTGATTGCTATTTCACTTTCTAATGGATAATGTTCATGATAGCAAATATGATTTGTTACCGTTTTAATATGTCTTCAGTCTTGATAGTTGCTAAAGCTACCTGCTATTCCAGCCTCCTAAGGTCAGCAATCTTAAGTGTTCTGATTTCAGCTGAGATAGAGTTCATTTTCTTCCCACTATAGTGGGTATAGTGCTGTTTTGGATTTAAGGTGAGAATGGTGTTGATGACACACGGATGTTTTGGTTGTTGCCAGGCAATGTTTGCACTCAGTTTGTCACACTGCCCTGCCAGCGAGGAGGCTGTGGGTGCACAAGAACCTGGGAGGGGACACAGGCAGGACAGCTGACCCAAAGGGATATTCCATACCATATGCCACCATTCTCAATAAAAAATCAGCAGTCAGTGGGTCGTAAGCAATCGTGCTGTACATCACTTGTTTTGTATAGTCTCCTATCATCATCATTGTCCTTTTTCATCATATTAAACTATAGATTAGGTTGTCTTTACCCCACACGTTTTTGTTTGGTTGGTTGGTATTGGGTTTTTTGTTTGTTTGTCTGTTTTGGTTTTTTGGGTTTTTTTTTTTTTATTCCAATTCTCTCCCCCATCCCACTGGGGGTGCAGGGAGTGAGTAAATGGCTGGGTGGTTGTTTTAGCTGCCAGCTGGGTTAAGCCATGACAGGGTCTTCATTTCATAACCATCATTTGACAAGCTGGTCATTCATAAATAGACAAACATTTAGTATCAGCTTATCCCAGGAATAAATTTCCAGAATTTATCATTTGCCTCTGAGATCCTCTTATTGCATATTGCTGTTTGTTACTCACGGTGCAACAACTAGACATCCCATTTGATACCAGGGGCTTGTTACACAGGACAATGCACATACATGGGAAGATAGAGCCTGTGCCTCAAAGTCCAACTCATGGGTGTCTGGTGTGCTCAGGCAGTGCAGAGAATGGCAGGAAGTGCCCTTTTCAACACTCTTTTAGCAGGCCTGTCTCCATTCATACCGCCTCTTCCCCTGCCATGTGGAGCACATATCCTTGGCATCATCCTGTGGAAGCAAGGTCGGAGACAGCAGCATCAATATGCAAAGGAAATAGATATTGGTCCTTGTGGCTGGCTGGCTGAAGCTCTTCCAACCCACAGGGGAAGGAGAGGAAGAGGGGAGATTTGTAGTATCAAATCACAAAGTGTTGGCTGTATGCAGAAAAGTGAAAAGTGTGCAACACAATTTCAGATATGTATGCAGATATTTTCAGATAGATATCTGCAAATATGGAAGTGACAGAGGTGTGTCAGAGATCTGGCACTCTTTTCCCTACCCCTTCTGCTCCCCAGTCCCCACCAAACTCTAGAAAAACCCCAGCTGCTCTCCAGTAACCACCCAGTCTGTGAGCAAGCGACTTGTGGGTCAACAATAACCTCAGGCAGGGGACAGAGGAAGTGGTCAAACTTACCTTGGGATGAAAACACTGCTTGCTTCCTGTCACGTACCGAATGCCTGTACCAGTGGATTTATGTCTCAACATTGCCAAAATATTGATCATTGCTATTTGTGATAAAGGGGACTTGCAAGTAAGATGCTTGTAAAGGGTTAAGGAAGACTTGTTAACAGGATGGTTTGAAGTGCCATAGAAGTGACCTCACATAAACAATGCCTCGCTTGAACGACTCTGCCTCACTGATAAAGAAGAAACATCAATTGGGACATAAGTTTGAGTCTAACACCATATTTTGAGTAAATTATGCACTCAAGGACTCTGTGCTCTGTGCAAATAAAATGACTTCTTTGACGACTTCCAGCCCCCACCCCATCTCTCACGAACTCTTATCTGCCTCATTGGTCCTAAATTCAAGCAAAGTATTTAATTGTAGCTAGTTCAAGCTCCCCCTTGTCTCTGAAAGTATACAAAACCTGCTGAGACCAAACTTGTAGTTTGGATCAGAGTCAAGGGGCAACGGAGTCTGCGCAAAACAGAAGGTTACTTGCGGTGACGAAGAGGAGCCATCTGACTTCATCCCCACGACCCCCGATGACCACCACCATGACCCAGTGCGCAGACGCATTTGGGAGGAGTTTATGGAAATCACTTCTTGGAACTCATTTTAATACGAAGCGGGACAGGTTATGAATATGTACAGGTGTATGAGGTAACCTAATTAATAACTATCATTGAACTGTATATAACGAAGAAAAACTGCCACGTTAGTGTGCACGTCCGCAGTGAGGCAATGCCCCGTGCACCCAGCGCTGAACCAATGGAACCCCCCACCTGACGTGAAGTCGATTCGGGCTGATGGGACGCCTCGGCTCCGTGGTGGTAGATATTGCAATCTCTCTCTCTCCCTTTCTCTCTCTCTCACTCTTCTCTCTCTCTCTCTTCCACACACACACACCCCCCTCCTCCTGCACCCTCCTACACCCTCCTGCACACCTGTTGCAGGTTAAATAAAGTGACCTAAACCTTGACTCCGTTTTGAGTCTTAATTCTGTTCCCGAGAATTGTGAAGAACTGGTCACGATAAAGCACCTAATTGGGCATCACTCAGGGGTTAAGCCCAGCCGCCCTCAGCCACCCAGAGTGATCTGAGGTCGGTTGGAACGCAAGGGGGTTTAACCTCTGCCAAAGCAGTCTATCTGGGTGCGGCGCGTGACACTTCCTCAGAGATACATATATAAATGCATATGTGTATATGTATTGTGGTGTTTTAACCCTGTCTGGAGGCCAGATGCCCACAAAATTCGCACTATCGCTTCCCTTTTCAGCTGGCAGGGGAAAAATACATATATTGAGAGGCCTAGGAGTTGAGATAGGGACAAAGCAGACTCAACTCAGAATTTCTCCCTCTCTCTCTCTCTCTCTAAAAATCTAATTTATTACTCTACACTACACACATACAGAAACCAGAGTTGGATAATGAGACGTAAAAGCAGATCTTAAAACACCTCCCCCCAGCCCTCCCTTCTTCGCAAACTCAACTTTATTCATGATTTCTCTCCCTTGCTCCCTGCTAGGGTGGCGCAGGGTAGGGGACAGGCATGAGCATTTCCGTCAGTTCCTCACAAGCTGTTTTCCTTCTTAGATGGGGAGGGAACCTTCTCACTCTTCCCCTGCTGCACTGTGGGGTCCCACCCATGGGACACAGTCCTTCACCAACTTCTCCAATGTGAGTCCTTTCCCAAGGATCTTCAGCTCTTCACCATCTGCCCCAGTGTGGGTCACTGCTATGGGATGCAGTCATAAATCATGGAATGTCTCTCAGTCTCTCAAGCCCAGACTGCTCCAGCCTGTTCCCCCATGGGGTCACAAGCCCCGCCCAGCAAACCTGCTCCAGTATGAATCTCTCTCTCCGCGGGTTGCAGGTCCAGCCAGGAACTTGCTCCAACGTGGGTCACAGCATCTTCCATGTCCCCACCCGCTCCAGCATGGGGCCTCTCTATGGGCTGCAGGTGGGATCTCTGCTCCCCATCATCCTCCATTGGCTGACGAGGGACAACCTACTCCACCATGGGCTTCTCCATGGGCTGCAGGGGCATCTTTCTCTCCGGCACCTGCAGAGACTGCTCCCCCACAACCCCCCGCCTTCTTCACTGGCCTTGGTGCCTGCACAGTTTCTTACATCTTCTCACTCCCTTCTCTGGTGGCAAAAAGCAGCTGCTTGTGGCTTTTTCTCTTAAATGTGATTCCCAGAGGTGCTGTGACCATCGCTGATGGGCTCGGCCTTGGTCAGTGGCGGGTCCAGCTGGTGTTTACTCTGTCAGGCTTAGGGGAAGCATCTAGCTGCTTCTTGCAGAAGCCACCCCCTGCAGTTCCCCCTCCTCCACCAGAACACCACCACACAAAACCACAACATGCATATATATATATGGATGGAAAAACACAGCAGAGAGTCACCACACACCCCCACTCTCTCCTGCAGTCTGCTTACTATAGGTATTCACTGTAGCACTGGTCTCCTCCCCCAAGTCAGAGACTACTTGCACCAGCATTTTGTAGGCCATATTGCCCGAAGTTCTCCTCTAAGTAGTTCTCTTTGAACACAAAGCAATACAAAACTGGAAATCAATACTTACATCTAAGTGTGCCAGGAGCAGCAGTCATCCTGGGGCAATGGTTCCTGACTTGAAATTACAGATGCTAACAGCCTGACAAAAGGGCAACAGATTGGTTTAGAATTCTGCTGTAAACTGTAGTCACAGATTGTTGTACAGGTACAGTAGTTAAGACTGAGCCAGATGTCTCTTGTGATTTAGAGACAAAATAATATATTTTTAAGCATTTCATTCTTTGCAGTACTGCATACCTTCCAATTAAGAGCTGAAATAACAAGAAGCTGTTAGAAAAACTGTAGCATCAGATAAAGGAGTGAGCAGAGTAAAAAGCAAGGTCTGTCTTCAAGAGCATGCAATGAAGGAAAACAGCAGCAAAAATGTAGAGAGGAAAAGCTGCTCACACCACAAGCTCTACAGCAGTTCATAAATCTGTAAATATAATTGTCACATGAACAACTTTCCTTTTGTTTCTTTTGAACTGGTTTCCTACTAGCTTTAGTAGTTTAGGCCTCTAGGTTTTGTACTGTAGAGCAGTGAACAGATTTGTAGACCCCTATTATACCCCCTCTGTCTTTTCAAGGCCATAAAGTTACTTGATAGGTGAATGGAATTATACAGCAGAACAATGGTGAGAGGTTTTATTCCTAAAAGGTCACATTTAATCTGCTATTTGGACCATTACTGGGCACCGAGCCAATGTCTTAATGGAATCATTTATCATAACCCCACCACCTTGGCCCTGAGTTGTACAAATCAGTTTTTAGCCTATCATTTTACAATTGAAGCTACACACATCTGCCCTGAGGTGCATCACTTTACACTTACCTCTGTTGAATTTCATCTGTGTAAGTTTATTACAAGACTGACTGACTTGGAAATGTCCTTCAGCTCTTCATAGCCTGCTCTAAACCTTAGTACTATGAATATCTTTGCACTATCAGCAATTTTCTTATCCCATTACTCATCTCTTTTTCTTGTGAGCTGCACAAGTCGTTGTAGACCTTGGTGATCTCTCTCTGTGTAACTGGACCTAAACATTTATCCTCTATTTCTTACCTTTTTAAACCAATTGCATACTGATGCATGGGCCTTCTGTCGCATGTCATAGCTAATTCCCTTGAAAGATTTGGTGAGGGACTTTGTCCAACCCTTCTATTTATTTGTCCATACTCTGGATGTTCTGATGGTCTGGGTCCTCCAGGCCATAGATCAGCCTGCCAATGAGGCTCGCCCACTGGTAGGCCTCACGTAGTGAAAAGCCCCCTCAAACACAAGCAGCAAACACAGTGTTTAAGAAGCATCTACAGCAGCGGCAGCTGATGCAACAGACACAGTAATGATCTGCAGGCTGTTGTAAAGTGAGGAAAAAAAATGCTGAGGCTACTGTGTTGCATGCTGGTGTGGCATGTGAATAAGCATGTGGAAAATCGGTAGGGCCATATTGAGGCAAGGGTCTCTCTAAGTGCTATGCTGCATGAACAAGGTCAGCCATTCATAGTGGGAAGCATTGAGGATAGATCCAAATCATTCTGACATAAGCCAGCCTCTGGCAAAGGGCCAGGGATCACTCTGTGGCACGATATGGTATTTATAACTATACCTGTATGTGTTTATGTATGTATGCATGCATACACAGATATAAAATTATAACACTATGTGCTTAAACCCAGAATATACTTTTAATGTTTCTTTTAATATTCAAGTGTTGAATATTAAGTCATTATTTATTAATTAATAATCCTTTGTTAATTTATTTAGTAAGCAATGGCTATTAAGTTATTCAATATTTACATATTTCTTTGTAATTTATTACTTTAAAAAAAATTTTTTAAATCTCTCTGCCAGGAACCTTTATACTAATTCATACGTAACTCTCACCCATTCCAGGAACTGTCAAGAATCCCAGTATCATATTAATGTTCAGGTGCCTGTCCAGGAAAAATATTTACAACCAGACAGACAGATGCTTTTCAGATATGATTGAATTTAGAATAATCAAAGAGGTTCACTTCTGTTGCTACTCTTCTAAATCCAAGTGCCTCAAAGGTGTCAGCTTTTGGAATACAGGCAGCCACTGGTACCACTGTGATGGATCTGATGAAAGAACTGGAAAAGAGAAATTTTGGTGTAGGAATTACCTAGCTCTTCACATAGAATCAGATTTGTTGAAATAAAGTATTGCACTGAAAGAAAATGTTTTAATTGTGCTTAAGTTACATTTTTTTTCTAAATAAGAGTTTAGAGGCAATTTTTCCTCTGACTGGGATTTTACAAACTACATTTCAGGTATACTTTCCTAGTATAGCAAGGCACTGTATGCAATGCTGCCTTAAGACTGACACACTGTATACATACATACCAAGGAAGATTTTAAAACTATGTGAAAAGGGAAATATCATCATCGTAAACACTGAACCAATAATCTCTTTGGATGCAGAAATGGAAAATAATTAAAATTTCAGAAATTTTTCCTTTGTTGTCAACATACTATTGCAACAGAATATCTTTTACTAGCAAAATGCTTCATTTGAGACTTCATTCCTCTTTCTCTGCCTTTTATGAAAGGCAGAAGAGATTTTGGATTAACTTTGTTGTCATTACCAAAGCTGTGAAGAAGCAGTAGGTAAAGCTTTGTTTTCAGCATGATCAGTGCACATCACAGTACATGAAGTCAGGCAGAGCTACCTCTGTTTTATACCCAGAGAGTCAGTGTCACGTCAGCTTTTCTTTGGACAGACAGTGGTGGGGCACTTTGCGCAGGTATGCCTACATAAATTGCTAGTGTGATACAGTACTAAAGAAAAGGAGAATAAAATCATAAAATCTGTCAGCAGAGGTATGCCCAGTAGGTGAAAAGTTGCTCTTGTGAGCCATCATCTCAGCAGTGGATCCAAGTTTGATGACCTATACTCAAGAAAGATGAGTCTTAAAAGGCATGTGGAGAAGGCCTACCTGAGAGATGAAAGGAGCGGGGAGCCTGTTTTAAAAGAAACTGTGAGAAAGCATTTGCTGTGCAGTTCCAAGCAATCCTCCTCTAAGAGGCAGAAATTATTCTAGCACGTATACCTATACACATAACAGCAGATACTTGAGTTATCATCGAGGAAGAAAATGAACTATTACGCATGAGAATAAATGCCTCTTAATGAACCGTGAATAAATATCCATTTGAAATGAGGAAAGGATATCTAGACCATTGATGCAATCATGTTCTGAAATGGGATTCTGAGAAGAGGAGTAGGATCAAAAACCTCAAACGGTTTAAAAATGGGTCTTAGTAAGCTCATGCTTGCAATACATCTGGACTGATTTGGCTGAACCCAGGAGCTGTTCGCAAATTCCATTGAACAGTGGCAATCACATAAGCTTATTACACGACTGCTTCCCTATCTGTAAATTACTGTGAAGTTGAAAATGAAATCATTTAAACCCGTGAGAACGGCCTTTGTGAAGCAGGAAATGAAAGAGGCATACTAAAGAAAGCTCTCAGAAAACGGACTCTCCTATTTGTATTTTGTAAAAAAAAAACCAACTACTTTTATATTCAAAGTTTGATTCTATTTATAGGCACCTGCATCTAAATTCATATTAAAACTGCATCTTAAACAACTGCTAGTGATAAATTTCTATTCCTAGCCAGCCTCATCCTTGCTCTTAACAGAGAGATTTTTATTCAGGTCTACACCTGAGTGTAGCAGGCAGTCACAGACCTTCCCAACCGAGCCTCCTGAAGGTTAGGTCTTTAATGAAAATTAATTGACTGACATGATATTGAAGCATTCAAAGCCGGCTGAAGAATACCCATGGGAATAGCTCTTCCTGTAGGCAGAATGGAGAGTGAATATGCAGTGGCTAAAAAGTAAAGATAACCTGAAAGGCAATGAAAATGGAAGTACTAGATAGCTCAGCTGCACTCATCTTAACCTGGTATATAACAAGGGCAAAAAGACACAAGACAGAGAGAACACTATGACAATAAGAGCACTATGAAACCATGGCCTCAAAAGCAGTAAATCAGGAAGCTTCTCCCAGTATACATAGGTGAGATATTCTTCAGCCTATACTGAAGAATAGGCTGGACTAAAAGCAACTCAGGGTGTCTGGGGTGCCAGAAAAATACCACCACAATCTAAGAACTATATTATTTCCTTATTAAAGATATATGGCGTTTTCTGGAGCCTGACATCTTTAAACTGAAGAAGCTAGTTCATTGTGACAGAACTAGCACAGCATCTAATACATGATCATAAAATCATAGAATGGTTTCGTATGGAAAAGACCTTCAAGGTCATTGGGTCCAACCATCTATCCAGCCCTACTAGGTCCAACACTAGACCATGTCACCAAGTATAACATCTACTCTTCTTTGAAACACCTCAGGGATGATGACTCAACCATCTCCCTGGGCAGCCTGTTCCAGTATCTGACAACCCTTTCAGAAAAGAAACTTTTTCTAACTTCAAACCTAAACTTCCTCTGATGCAACTTCAGACCATTTCCTCTTGTCCTGTCACTAGCTACCAGTGAGAAGAGACCAACTCCCACCTCCTTTGAGGCTGAAGCAGATCTGCAGCTGGAAGGGGAGCCTCCCTCCCACTGCCTGAAGTCACAAGCCTCCAACCTTCACCATCATGGGACCCTCCATTTGCTACCTTGACAAGCACAGGGTCTGGCTGTTCCTGCATGCAGTCAGAAGCTCAGGCTCTTGTTTCTGCAACGAACTGGATCCAGCCAATCTGTTTTTCGACACCCTTAATGCTGCACCATGTGCCACGCTCCTCCCACAGCTCCTTAACTTGACACAACTCCTGCAGGTAAGAATCTCATCCCCACACACCCCAGCCTTAACCAGCAGTACCAGCTGCTGCCTGCACCTCCACACCTGGAGAGTGGGAGCATCCTGTTGAGCTGCAGCTGAGCAGAGATTGCTCTTGTCCCTGGGGCAGTTGCTCCAGTCCATGCTGGGAGGCACGCCGGCTTATGGTATAAAGTTGCTGTCACATACGCAGTCTCATACTGGGATTAGAAAAACACTATGCCTTTGCAAGGAAAATATATCTCCACTATGATTTAAATCCTGGGGTAGAGGTACGAGTAGTGACAATTTATCACACACAGCAAAGTAATAACTAATAGGCAAATTGGGGAAAAATATAACCTTCCTCGCTGATACTAACTGAAATAATTATCCTAGGCTTTTTTTCTATCCTTTCATATTAGCCTCTGAAAAGCCAACTCTGAATGGTACTGATAATATTTAATTAGCTTCTTGTTTATCAATTACTGTTGCTTTCAGAAAGAAAGCGTATTTTTCAGCTGTTCAATACCTTCTGTAAATACTCTGGCTATTTAGTTATATTATGAGCAGCTAAGGCTGATCTTCTGGTATATTCTCTCAGCTAAGTCAACCTTAAAAACGTGGATTTTCCACTTGTAACAAGAAAACCTTTTGTCTAGCCTAAACCTCAAAAATATAATGGGCTGGTTCCCTTCCCCACCTTTTTTTTCTAGAAACACTTTTGATGCCCACACAGCGTCCAAGTTAATAATCTTCCTTGTTTGGCTGTTTTTCTCTCAGTGTTATCTAACATGGCCATGCAGGTTTTTATCCATAGTAGAGCCAGTGTTTTTCTGAACCAGTTTAAGCTCTTGGCTTCATATTGTGCCTCAAGGGAAAGAATTCCACGGGTTAATGACGCAAAAGAAATATTTCAATCATATCACAGGTGTAACAAGGTGTCTTTGGAAACAGTCCTGATTTTTAAAAATAAAGACCCACCAGCTGTTTTGCACCCAGAGTAACCATATTGGGATGCAAAAAAGTCACAGTGGAGCACGGAAAGGGGATGCAGCCGTCACTGCCTCTCGGAACGCTCAAGATGTGGATTCACATACACGAAAGGTAATCTCAGGGAGAAAGCCAAAGTCAGCCTCCCAGGCTTTTTCCACATTTAAGTGAAGCAGATGGGCAAGAAATAAGGGGATATTCCTGGTTATCTCGGCCTATACCTTCCTTTCATCATTTGTGAAACGTTCTCAAGAATGTCTATAGAGGAGGAAAAAAGGCCCTGTAAGCCGTCAGGCTATGTGACAGTAAGCATTCCTACAAAGGGAATGAAGTATTATGATAGGAGAATTAAACTTTAAACCAATAGCTGTTTTATACATGGTAGGATTGAGAAACTAAAGATAAATCATAATAATCAATATTAGAACTGCTAAATAGGTAGTAATAGAGATGCTTAAGTCCTTTGGAGCCCCTTGCAAAAAGAACCAAAACACCAAAGCACAAACAGCTTCCTTCAGTTCAGCTTGCCCAGTGGTCCTGCTTTAACAGGAAAGTTTTCCTTACTTTCCTTGATCTGCTAGGGGTGTAGAAAAGCCTTCCCTCCCAAGTATTACCAGCTTGCTCTGATGGAGAGAAAGAAAATTTTTACCAATTCTTATCACAAAACAAAGCATTATCTTTTTAGAGAGCAGGAAGGGCAAAAATGTAAAAGCAATCTTCTGTTTATGCAATTCCTTGTATATTTCATGCAGCTATCTTTGGAGGTCAATCAAATTGGACAGTAAAACAGGACCATAGAATAACTCGGACTGGAAGGGACTTCAGTCCCAGATGGTCATTTAATAGAACCTCCTGCATAAAGCAAAACAATTCTCAAGGTTTTATCTAATGTGGTCTTGAGAAGTTCTAATGGCAGAGACTACACAACCTCTCTGGGCACTCTGGTCGTAGAATCATGGAATCTTTAAGGTTGGAAAAGACCACTAAGATCATCAAGTCCATCCATCATTCCACACCACCATGTCAACTAAACCATGCCCTAGAGTGCCATGTCTACACATTTTTTGAACACCTGCAGGGGGTGGTGACTCCACCACCTCTCTGGGCAGCCTGTTTCAATGCCTGACCACTCTTTCAGTGAATAAATTTGTCCTAATATCCAGTCTAACCCCTCCCTTGGCCCAACTTGAGACCATTTCCTCTTGTCTTATTGCTAGTTAGAGACCAACACTCACCTCACTACAACCTCCTTTCAGGTAGTGGTAGAGAGTGATAAGGTCTCCCCTTAGCTTCCTCTTCTCCAGGTTAAACAATCCCAGTTCCTTCAGCTGCTCCTCATAAGACTTGTGCTCTAAACCCTTCACCAGCTTTGTTGATCCACTGCAGAACTATTGTCACAGCTGAAAAGTTTCTCCTTACAACCAGTTCAAACCTGTTGGGTCCTATCATCAGCTGTATTAGCTCTGGCTGAGATGGAGTTAAATCTCCCCACAGCAGCCCTCACAGCTCTGAGCTGCGTGCAGGCGGCCAGCAAGGTGTGGGTAACACACCAGTGTTTCGGCTCCTGGTGAGCAGGGCTGGCACAGCACCAAGGCTGTCTCTCCAACCTCTCACCAGTAAGGCTGGGGGTGGGCAAGATCTTGAGATGGGACACAGCCAGGAGGACAGCTGACCCAAACTGCCCAAAGGAATATTCCATACCATGTGTCAACTGCTCAGCAATAAAATCTGGGAAAGAGGAGAAGGAAGGGGGACATTTGTTATTATGACATTTGTCATCCAGAGCAACTGCTTCATGTGCAGCAGAACCCTGCTTCCCAGGAAGTGGCCAGACTTCACCTGCTGATGGGAAGCAGAAAAGAAATCTTCTGGTTTTGCTTCTGCACACAGATTTAGCTTTATTTAATTGCCTTTATCTTAACCCACAAGGGTTTTTTTCTGTCTTGTTTTCTTCTTACCCTGTCCAGCTGAGGAGGGGAGTGATAGAGCAGCTTGGTGGGCAGCTGGCATTAAGTCAAGGTTCTTTTTGGTGCCCAGCACAGGGCATGAGGGATTCAAGATAAGGATAATTATTGGCAGAGGTAACAGAAAAAACATGGACTGAACACAGAGAGTGAAAAGTAGAGTGATTGTAAGGAATTTCTCTTGTCATAATTACAGTGAAGGGATGAGGAATGGATTGCATTCAAATTGTACAACTTGTTCAGTATTGTGACGATGTTATTTGGATAGTGGTGTGGGAGATACGGGTTTTTTTAAAGTGATTGGAGAAGATTGTAAAGATTGTGTGATGAATGTGGATTTTAATGACAATCCTTAAACAGGTGATCCACAGAGGAGAGTGATGGAATATATTGGGTTTGCGTGGCAATGTTGAGAGGGGGAGTTACAGGGGTGGCTTCTGTGAGAAGCTGCTAGAAGCTTTCATCATGTCTGATAAAGCAAATGTGAGATGGCTCCAAGACAGACCCACCACTGGCCAAGGCCAAGACCATCTGCAATGGTGGTAGCACCTCTGGGGTAACAGGGTAAAGAAAGGGGTAAAAAAACACCAAGAGGAATTGGAACAAGTAAGAACGAGAAGGTGCAAGAGGAACAACTCTGAAGATACCCAGGTCAGTGAAGGAGGAGAGGCAGGAAGCGCTCCAGGCACCACAGCAGAGGTTCCCCTGCAACCCATGGAGATTGACCATGGTGAGGCAGGCTGTTCCCCTGCAGCCCATGGAGGTCCCCACACAAAAGTGTGTGTATGCTGAAGGAGTCTGTGACTCCATGGGAAGCCCATGCTAGAGCAGGCTCCTGGCAAAACCTGTGGGCCCAGGCTGGAGCAGGTTTCCTGGCAGAACTTGTGACTTTGTGGGGGACCGACACTCAAGCAGTCTGGTCCTGAAGGTCTGCACCTGGTGGAAGGGACCCACATCAGAGCAGTTCATGAAGAACTGTAGACTGTGTGAAGGACTCATGTTGGAGAAATTGTTGGAGAAGTGTCTTATGTGGGAGGAACCCTGTGCTGGAGCAGGGGAAGAGTGTGAGGAGTTGTCCTGCTGAGGAGGAAGGAGCCGCAGAGACACCATGTGATGAACTGACCGGAACCCCCCGCTCCCCATCCCCCTGTGCTGTTTTGGGGGAGGAGGAAGGGAAAATCAGGAGTAAAGTTAACCCTAGGGAAAAGGGAGGGGTGGGGGTGGGGGGTGTTTTTAAGACTTGTTTTTTATTTCTAATTACCATACTCTAATTTTGATTGGTAATAAACTAATTTCCCCAAGCTGAGTCTGCTCTTCCCATGACAGTGACCGGTGAGTGATCTCTCCCTGTCCTTACCTCAACCCAGAAGACTTTTGTTGTATTTTCTCTCCCCTGGGTAGCTGAGGAGGGTCAGTGATAGAGTGGCTTTGGTGGGCACCTGGGGTCTAGCCAGGGTCAATCTGCCACATCATCTCACCAGGCACCACTGTGAATAGCTTCGTAATCAGGAGGTCCCATCAGGTCCCCCTGAGCCCTTCTCTCCTCCATGCTGAGCCAGCCCCAGTCTGTCAGCTGCTCCTTTTAGACCACATGGTGCACAATCCCCGAGGTAACAACACTTTCTACAGCTTCCCCAAATATCCACAACTAGCTGAAGGGGAAGCATGAGAACATGAGTGCTCTGGCATCACGTCGCAGGTGTAACGCAGAGGGTGTGCCGTCCATACGACAACAGTCGGCAGGATAATTACAGGTCTGGGGTAGTCAGAGGCTTCAACCTGGTGTCAATAGCACAGGAGACACCTGAGGCCCTGGAGTCAAGGGCAGGAGACAGAACAATAAAACAAGGAGAGGCTGAAATGCATTCATTCTGCTGCTCATCAACCAGCCTGCTTCTACTGGTTTTTGTTTCCTGCAGATGCAAAATCCAATCAAACTCATTATGTGGTATTTGTATTTGCCATAGGCCTCTGAGCACGTTGCTTCTGCATAGACATCATGATTATACCCATGCCTTGTTCTCCTCCTTTTGTTAAAAAGGGAGCATGAAGCGAGCAGAGTTCAGCCTGAGCAATTATTTCCTTCATTGTTCAGCTCAGCCCAACTCATCAATAGGTGACTTTTTTTCAGAATAAGGGTTTTTCAGCTTTTGGGAACAGAAGTAACTTCTGCAAACCAAAAAGAACTCAGAAAAAAAAATGAAAATAACTTCAATTGTTTCTGCCAAATGGGTCTACAGTATTTATCCCTGGTAAACCACAGGCCTGAGCATGGACATGGTCCTTTCTGGGACTCCCTGAGGTGAGCTGCTTTTTTTTTTTCTTTTTTTGCTTTTCTTTAAGACTATCATCCCAACTAGGGAACAGCTTCATTAGCAGCAGGATTTGCATTCTAAGGATACACAGAGTGTACCTGCGACAACAAAGGAGACAAATTTAATCAGAATGTTCCCTGCTTCCAAACCTTGGTACCTATCACACATGAAAAAAGCATAGTTCAGTGGGATGTAAGGCTGATGAATAGGTTTAGAAGACCATATTTTTAGGTAGTTTTCCTAGGAAAATTAAGCTCATGCAAATCCATTTTCTAGCTGTCCCATCTACACACTTTCTATTAAAAGACTCAATTCTGTTGGCTGGTTCCAACCCAGCCTGAAAGGGGCGAGCATCAGGAAGGTGACAGTATTATTCTAAGGCACATGAACATTAGCAGCTTGTTAGGGGACACTGAGTCACAGCAACACACTTGAGGAAGCAAACAGGCAGATTTCTGCTTCTACACACCCCATTTATCAGCCACTGTGATGCTGGCAGTTGAATATCGATACCACGTCCTCAGATTTTTATAAGCACTTGTGAACTATTTCAGTGTTTTACTCTCCTTGAGATGTTTTGTGAACATCAGACTCTGCATTGTACTGGAACTCTTGGTGCACTTTCTTAGCTGCTGTAAATCAGCTCATTCCACAGGTAATCCTGGCACCCTGACATCTGCCGACAGAGGTACCGGACCCACTGAAAATAAATACTGGGTTGCATCTAAGGAGAAAAGAATTACTGTGATGATGCATTATACAGTCTGCCTGGTCTATTTACCCTTTGGGGCATGCTAAATCTTTTGACAACAAAGCAATAAGGGGCATCTAGATTTCATTTTCCCAAGACCACGCACAAAACCAAAGTAATTATGGAGTAAAAATGGATTAATTCCCTGGATGAGAAATCATTGGATTTTCAGAAAGGAAAGTGTTTTCCTGTTAAAAAAGCTTGATTTCACACATATGTGAGTACATTAGCCTTACTAATATTTACCCCAGACTCCTGCATGTGGGTAGGAGCAGAGCCATACTAGAAACGGCACCGGCCACGCGGTGGAGTGCTGGTGGCAGCAACAGGCTGATATGAATAAAGGAAGGGATGAACAGCAGAAAGCTCAACAACAGCTGGAGGCTCTAACACTACGCAGTACTACTTGGTAGGGGAGTGGTGCAGTGGGGCACGATGGACAAAGGAAAGCATTAAGGCCCCATAAATGCTCCCTTGCTTTATTTTTCCTCTTCTTCCTCAACCGACACAGGTCCCACAGATCTCTCCCTCCACTCCCCTTCAGCAGTACCTGAATGCAATTAGCTTAACTCTTCATTTTCTCCTCGCTCTAAAATCCTTTGCTGCTCTCTACTCTCCTGTGTAGTTGAAGAAGCCAGTATTGCCAGCCCCTTTAATGCAGTTTTCTTTAATCTCACCTTATTATGCCTTTTTCCAGATTCTTTTCATTGCAGAAACCTCTTTTTCTCTTCTGGCCCTTTCCTCTGCCACACAAACCCCTCTCAGCTTATTTGGAGACGCCTTACTTCACCCCAAAACCAGCCAAAGCTCTGGAAAGTGCTGCCTGGCTCTGAGGGGAGATGAAGAGAGGTGTAGCAGGAGAGAGATGCCTCCGTCTGGACCACACAGCTCCCCTTTCCAAACCAACCCCTTTGCAGCATCAACATCCCCCAGCTGTTGTGTCCAGAGGTGTTATCTTGCATTCAATAGCTCCAACAGGTTTCACTTCTTGAGATTTTCAAACTCAAGTAAGATTTCCCACACAGAACCTTTCAGGGAGAAATTCTGCAGCTACAGCAGGAGGTAGAAAAGCCGTTCCCTTTCAACCTGCACGCCTACGCGATTCGTCTGATGCTGTTAAACTGTTATTAAAAGAGACTTGCAACTATTCCCTTGCCTGGTATTGCCATACCCACCTTCACTTACCTTTTGTCGGAGGTGAAAAGTCCTAATCCATGTATCCTATGTAGTCTTATAGGGAAACTCTAGAGTTTGCATAGAAACTAAACAGGACGTTATTCTCAGCCTCTCCAAATCCAGCCATACTTTGACTAGGTGTCTCAGACTGTTAAATAAACCTGAATTGAAGCGTGCCAGTAATGACTGAGAGCTATGTGGGGGGAAAAAAGACATGTGGGCCAGGCTGCATTGCTGAAAGGTGGGGATTTTTTAAGCATATGTTGAATTTAGAATAAGAAATACATTAACAAACTGGAAATCCACAAGATTTGATGAACCTCCAGCAGACAAAGCCTTGGCAAAAGGCAAAAGGTTTGACACACAGTGGTGACGAACCACGATCTTTTCTGAAGGGCTGCTTGTTACACTGCCTAGGAAGGAGCTGAAGAGCAAAACAGGCTCTAGCAAAGATCTCCTGCTGGAAGAAAATTGAAGGCTCTTCTGCTACAGTAGAGCAAATGCCTACTTCTGGCAGGGAAAGGCAAGAAGCTCTGTAGACCCAGAGATTTCTCACAGTGCCAATATAAACACAAGACAATCAAAGTCTCAGGTGCCCTAACTCAGTGTTAGTCTAAAATGGAAGCAGTACCCCAGAGAAAAGGTGCAAGATGAGAGACAGATCTTAGCACCCTTATCTACAGTAACGTACAGGAAAAAGTGGGGAGGAAGAAAAGAAAGCTGGGGGGATGAGGGCAACAACACAAACATAAAAACAACACCCAAGCCCAGAGTGAAAGAATTTCTTGACCCAATTCTGGGGCAAGAAAAGGTAATCTTGTGAACAAACATAGATGCGTTTAGAGGTTTTTTTAATTAGATGTTAAGAGCCCTCTTACATACAAGGTCTACTGACTCAGCCTGTTTCACTTGTAGTTCCAATTCCTTTTTGAAAGAACAGAGTTCACTTAGGCTCAGGGTAACACAGGTTCCCTTCACTCCCTGCATGCAGCCTGGACTGCACAGACTAACTGAATGAAGTTCTGGCTTGCATACACCTTCATTGTGTGTCAGAAGTTCTGTTCCTACTTATCCTGCCCTCCCCCATGCACATTTAGCGAGCACCAACTCATCTGCTGTGACGATGGCCAATACATTACCAACCAAAGATTTCACTCTCTCAACTCCGTAGCCTTCAGAAAACAGCGTTAGTGGTAAACTGACCCCTGAACCAAAGCCAGACAGCACAAGGAACGTTGGTACTTGTTTGCACAAAGCAAAGGACCCCCGGTCTGGGTGATGCTTGGAGCTGTATCCAAGGGGGGTTGTTATGGGGATTTTTACATCCACGCTGACTGACACCTTAAAATTCAGAGGGAGAAAAGCTAGAGAAAACCTGTGTCCCAGTTCCATTCCCTAGAGAATTTAGGAATATAAAAAAAAAAAAAAAAATCTCTTCTGCCTGCTAAAACAATTAGGAGCTCGTGCACCTGATCTGGATTTGCGTAGTTAAGGGACTGAGAGATCCCTAAGAAGGAAGCAGCAATTTAACATCTGGAGGCATGAAGCGTTATGCTGGCAGAATGGCAGCACAGCCCAAACCTGAATGCAGGGAGTCCCAGGTACGAGCGTGACAGAAGAACAGCTACCCGGGTCAGTGATCCCTTACTTAGTGCAGATAGCCTGTTCTGAGTATTACCCCCACGAAACACGGCATGAAGTTACGTTTAAAGCTGCCCTGTGCCTCAGGAAAGGTTTCTCATCCAAGGCAGCATCACCACCTCCCCTCAAACCCGCAGCTGTTGGGTTCGAGATGGGGCGTGAGAGCAGTGCAAGAGCGCACCCTCTCTGCGGCCAGGGTACATTGAATTTAGCAACATTCATTCACCTTATCAACAGCAGAAAATCCCTGCAAGGGCGTAAGTTTCGGGGGGGGGGGGTTTAAATTTTTTTTTCTTTTTGAGTCCATTTAAACTCTTATTGCCAGATGAGCAACATTTGGTGCCAAGGCTCCACGGGGACTTGCATATCACTTAAAACAAAACACCTCTGAAAAGTGCACAGGCAAAAAGCTCTTTCTTCCCTCAGATTCAATTTTTTACCTAGAAAGGAAAGAGGACAAGCTAATTGTAAGGTAACTGCTGACATCAATCTCCTTAAACAATGCTGAAAAAAATGAATTCACGTTCACCCCAAACCTTTTCTTAAAACGTCTTTTGAAAGATCCCGCTGAGCTCTTTTGACCTCATGTAAATCAGAAGGGTCCCTAAAATATACATGCACCATGAATAAAGCATTTTGCCTTGGTGAAGTAGCACGTGTGCCTAGGAGACTGCAAGCCTCACAATCTCATACACCTCCGCACCCCTCCTTCCCCACAGTCCTCTCCAAGAGCCAGAAAGCAGGGCTTTTCAGTTCCTACAGAAGATAAAGGGCTATAGGGAAAAGAGAAGATAGCTGTGAGATGGTGGATCGTTTGGACAAGTGTTCACTAGCCTTTTCTTTCTTCAAGGTTTGGTTGACATCACTGTTTATTCCCTGGGATATGCCAGGCAACATCCTACCTCTCAGCATCTCTACAGGAGTTTCTGAGTCTTCCAAGCACGTGACGACCTGAGCACTGCTCTGCAAAGTGCCATTATACACCTGGAAGTCTCCACAATTCCATAATGTTTGGTGATGGTACCCATGGAGGTCCCATCCAGCTGTTCCCAACACAGAGATGGAGACATCTCTGAGCAAAGCTTATGCCATGGTGGAACCTGCTCTGATCATGACAGTGCATCTTGTGGCCATGATGTGATCACGTAGCAGACTCCTGACGTGTTCCAGTGTGCCCCATCAGCTGGAATGACAATCACATAGTCAGGGTTGGTCCCAACACCCTCTCTGCTGTAGGTACAGTTTTGGCACTAAGGCTGAGTGCCATGAGCATCTCCTGGATGTCAAGAGGACTTAAAAAATTCTTCTGGCATGGAAGTATCTGCTCTGAAAAAATAAAACAATGCATGAATTTTCTAATCCAAAATGTTCTTTAGAAAGATCTACATCAGACACTTGGAAGGACTGAATATAGGAAAATAGCAAAGACAAAGATTCAGTAAGGACACATCTGTTATTAAATCCTGGATCCTGACTCTTTCCAGGAGACAGGTAACAACCCCCAAAAATTCTGTTGTATAAAGTTACAAGATCATGCTACAATCTAAGGGGACATTCATGATAGGTCTATACATAGGGAAAACCCAACTATAATTTTTCATGGTTTGACCCCATGGGGCAGCTGAGCACCAGGTGCCACTCACTCCTCCCTCCATCCCCTGTCAGGACAGGCAGGAGAAATGTACAAAAGCAACCACGGGGTTGGTGTAAGGACAGTTTGCTGACACAGCACAAGGAGATGGAACCAACAGCAACAGGACTTGTGACAGAATACACAAATGGTGATAACACAAAGCACTTGGCAACCCAACGACCAGCCAGATGCTCAGCCCACACTCAGACCATCCTGGAGCCACACGGACATGCCCCTCCCTGACTAGCACCCTTTTATGGGGGGCATGACATCATGTGGTGTGGAAAACCCCCTTGGCCAGCTCACCTGTGCTGGCTCCTTGTGACAACTAACAAAACTCTGTCCTAGCCAAAACCATCACTAACTGCAGAAATCTGAGAAGACTGGTATTAAGAATATTGTAGAACAAGTAACCATTAAAATCAGCTTACTAAAGGTATTTCTCCCTTTTGGAACAGTCTATACTATCCATCCCAAGTTAAAGCAAATAATACACTGAAACAGTGGAGAAGAAAATTCTAAGACCTGACAGTACTAGTAGATGAGGCGTGACAGGGCAGGGGGACAAAGAAATTTCTTCCATTTAGGCACAGCAACGCCGTAGTAGATAACTCCTTCCCCATGAGAGGACCTCTCTCATTGACAGCGAACTAGCTGTTTTTCACGCCATTGCAGCCAGCCAGGAGCCATGCAATGAGAATTTAAATAGCTTTCATACCTAAGGATTATATTCCTCACAGTCTCAGCTGCCTCTCCACCCCTCCTCTCCTGCACAGTTGAGTTTGGACCTATCTGTATTACTAGGTCAATGAACAGGAATGGGAAACAAGAGCCATTGGGGATAACTTGGGTGCCAGACTGGGCCAAAGGCTGTCAAGAAATTCCCATTCCATTTTATCCACTGAAGCTCTCAGGACTATTGGAGGGGTCTGAAATTTTTTATATCTTTTTTTCTTCCAGATGCAATAAAACTCCCCACCTGACAGGAAACCCAGAGTGAAAGCATGTGCATTTCTCCAGCAAATTGAGAAAGGGGGGCTGGCCCCCTCAGCCATACCACATTCCCGAGACCAATTACATCCAGACTTGTCATCCATGGATCTAAAATGACAGTCAGCCAGTATGCTCACCATCCCCAGGAAGCAAGTCACTCCTACATCAAAGCCAAAGATCAAATTTTATCAATACAAGTACACTCCAAACTGATGCAAAAAGGTGGGTGATGGTATCCACGATCTCCAGTACTTCACATCATTTTGATATGATATCATAAAAGCTAAATTGAGCTTTGATGAATCTCCAGATGAAGTAGATCCTTGGGTGTCAACAGATTCTTTAAATCTGTATCTGTAGCATTTTTCTTTTTGTCCTTTTTTTCTTTTTTCCTGCAATGAGGAAAGCCACAGGTAATTTATCCAGTAAAACCCTGGACTTGAAACAAAAACAAATCACTAATACTGCTGGAAATGTTCCAGCCCATATGTCTCAGGTTCACACATCATCACTGTGAGACACGTTGGTGAGGTCAGTCGTACTGCCAAGAAATACACCCAGGTCTCTCTCCTCTCCATCATATCTAACCTGCAAGCTACCACTGGTTAGAAGCAGCTGTGAACTCTTGATTTCCAGGCCTATGCTTTGTATTTCATCCCATCCCTAGCACTCCATACTGCAAAACCTCTAACGCCGCGTACCGGCCGCGCTCCCCATGCTTGTCACATCAGTGAATCCAGCTGTTCTCCTGTCTCGATCAGTAGCAAACTCAGCCAAAAGGGTCGGTTTCCAAAGTTAATCTTCACTTTACCCGCACCACTTTGGCCCAAACATTTGCTCTCAGCGCCACCTATTGATCCCATCCCGGAGAAGCGGAAGGCATCACACCCTCCTGGTTCATTCACCGCCCGGCACTTGTGGCACGTTCCAGGGCTCTACTCAACGATATCTTTAACGAATTATTTTTAATCCTGGCATCCCTGAGCTAGGCATTGTGAAACATTTTGTAAATCAGTGTCAAATTTTGCCTGGGTTTCTAATTAGCCCCATTTTTCTTTCACACAGAATTACAGGTGAAATACCAACATGAGTTGTCAGATAATGACTCTTGCCATTTCTTGGAAATAACTAGTGTCTTAGCTACCATGGAGCTCTTCTCTGTCCATTATACTGGCATTA
>VZTU01025477.1:57819-81283 GCA_013400835.1 Zapornia atra | reverse complement strand
CCCAGCCCTGCCCTGCCCTGCCCGGCGCTCCCTCGCCCCGTCGGCTGCGAGGAGCCGGGCGGTGGGCCCCGAGCGCAGCCCGCTCTCTTCCACCTCGCGAACCCAGCCGCCCTCGGAACTGCTGCTCGCCCTCGGACTGCCCCCCACTCCCCCCCGGCAGCCTGGCAGGCTTCTCGCCCGGCGCGAAGGCGGCAAGGCAAGTGATGCCTTTCCAGGATTAGAAAGCTCACCCTTAGCGAGCCAAGTGGCGAGGGTCAGGAAGGATCACGGTGCCACCTGAGGTCAGCGCCGGGCAGAGTTAGCTGGGCTGCTGTGACATTTAGCTATATATAATTCCAAAACCTTATGTAGCCGTGGCATCCGGCTCTGGTAAATGCTTTAAATCCTGCCCTTAGCTGTGGTGCTCCTGCTGAATCCAGCAGGAGCTGAGGGATGTCATCCAAAGAGCATCATCCAGACAGCAAGGCCTATGCCTTGTCACGGGCTGCAGCCTCACCTTGTAAAGGAAGGCCTTTGCACAAGGCTTTAGTAACCTCTGTGTAGGTGACAGGTGATGGTTGAGGCAGCATAACTGCCTGGTGGGTATAATTCAATTGAAAAGCAAGTGCTTCAGAAAGGGAAAAGGGATGGGGGAGTGTGTGGGAGTGGGGAAGAGTGTTAAGAGACCTTCTGAGTCAGGGCCCTGGCATGCCAGGCCTTGGTAATTAACTTCCTGCAGTAATAATTCAGGAAAGTAGTTTTGTAGTGTAAATGAAAAGTAAATACCCATGAGTAGGTGCTGTTGTATGCATCCCTGTGCTGATTAGAAATCTATTTTAATCTCTTTTTATCTGGTTTAAGCTATCTAAGTAGTAGAATGGTCTTTGGTGCTTTGTGAGCTGGCAAAGGTTTGGAAGCCAACATGAAATCCATTGTCAGTTTAGATCTGTTTAATAGTAGCCTGTTGTGCCTCCTGTTGTTAAACAGGAGGCTTCAGTCTCCTCTGACATGTCCCTGGAGGGGTAAGTTCATTTAATGTAATATTAAACCCAACAAAGCTGTTTTTCAGAGACACTGCCCTTCTGCTGGCTTGGATACCCTGTGTTGTTCCAAGTCCTCTCATTACCCCTGCCTCCCCTGCTCACACTAGAGTAGTGCCTGGAGCCTGTGGTAGCCACCGGCCCTGCGTGTCCACATGCAGCATGTTTGGGTAGTAACACTGCCTATCCAGGGCTCTAGGTGTCCTCACATAACTCCTCAGAGCATAAATAAATCTGAATTTTAAACTCATTAGTGTTTTAGCCCAGTAGTGGGGTCAATGTACCCTCTGCCTTCTCTAAGGATCCTAGCAGACAGCTGTTTTCTGCACCAGGTCTGCTCTGGTTTTGAGAGCCCATGGCAGGGAGGGATGGAACCATACTCCCCTGACTGCCTTGGTATAACAACAGTGATCTATTTCTAAAGCAGTGATGGAAGTGCAGCACAAAGAGATCACAGAATCACAGGGTTTGGAAGGGAGCTCCAGAGCTCATGGAGTCCAACCCCCTGCCAAAGCAGGGTCCCTAGGACAGGGCACACAGGTTGGTGTCCAGATGGGGCTGGAATATCTCCAGAGAAGGAGACTCCACACCCCCCTGGGCAGCCTATTTGATGGTCTTTTAGGGTATACAGGCCTTGAAGTGTTCATTGCTGGACCTGATTCTTGTTCCACTTATCTTATTTACAGAGACATGAGAAAATGTACCATCACTTACCTTGCTGTGATGTCATAGAAAGGAAAATGAGACAGCAGATTTAGTCATCTCATGTCCTAGGCATTGCTGAAGTGCTTGGTCCACCACCCACCCTCCTTCCAAACAGTGTATTTCAGAGCAGTTCCCTGATTGAGGCCCTGAACTTCCATATCCTCTGTGTACATACCTACTGATGCTGTTATCTCTGCTTTTTGAGTGGCAAATGCTGACTTCTCAGGGCAGCACAAGGAACTGAAGGTCAGTTTCCATCTGTTGCCCAAGCTCTTAAAACCCTGTTCTCCATGCATTAGAAATGTAGTAGGAAACATGTTGTATTTGGGGGGGTTGCTGGACCAGCCAGCCAACAGGCAAGCTAGAAACCCAAGTCCTATTAGATAGGAGGCTCTGTGCCATGTCTGCCTTGTGTAGTTTGGTTTTTAGTAGTGGTAAAGGATGCCTGCTCAATAAAATCTGATCAAAGGAGCTCAGCTGGGATAATATTTTGCTACCTCTGTTACACCATTAAAGGAATTGTTAGTGTGTTAGTGCTGGAATAACAGTCTCTGAGGTCTTTCTACAGTCCTTCAAATACCTTTGCACTTTCTTTCAGAGCCCTGTGATGATAAAGGGGTTGTATTGGGCCACAGAGCTGCTTGCAGAGCCAGCACCTTGGATAAAGTTATCCCTCCAGCAGAAGAAAGTGTTGGGAGTTCAGAGTACTTTACAATCTTACACAACTTATAACCTTTGTTCAACTGTAAAACACTTTTTTGCAGGTAAAGCTACAAAGGGATGGCTTCCTATTAGCTGGCTTCTTACAGGCAGACAGCCTCACTGGCTTCTGGGAGTTGCTTTTAAAGCTTGCCTGGGTGACAGCAAACCAAAGGGTCTTGGCATTTTGGTGGGAAGGTGACTTTGAGGGCAGAGACAGTTTCAAAAGCAGCAAGGAGAACGATGCCCAAGTTGCACAACAGCTCTAAGCATGTTTACAAGTCTGGGGTCCTGCTGAAGTTGTTGCTTATTTTTATTTGGGAAGAACTAGGCTGCAGCAGAGGTTGCTCCATGTTGTCTTTCCCAGCTTGAGTAATGCTGTTTACTACAAGAGATTTCCCAAGAAGTGGTGAGTAGAGGCTGTGGTGCCTTTCACAGAACTGACAAAGAGCAAAAGCTGGGAAGAAGCTTTTAACCTTGGTTTCAGATGAGCCTTGTGTGATGTGTTCAGCAGTTTGGATCAAGCTGGGATGACTGCTGGAATAAAACCACATTGGTGATGTTTTTCCTGCCTTGGTTTTGAGGCAGAAGTCCAAAACTGCCTTACTCCTTTGGCTCTGAAAAGCAGCCTTAGCTACCAAAGCTTGCTGAAGCAGTGTGAATGGGTTGGAAGTGTACCTTGATAAGGTTGGTGACATCAGGCTGATTTAGATTGAGGGCATAGAATCAACTTCCAGCCCTCTACCTAGTTTGGGTTCTCCTGTGTGTTCTGCTAGCAGTGTGTCAGCTCAAGGAGTGCAGTGAGGGCTTGCAGGAATATCCATGCCTGATGGATGGATATTGCTCACTCCAGCAGTGAGCCAGCAGTGGCTCTTGCAGCTGGCAAGGCCAATGGGATCCTGGGCTCCATCAGCAGAGGGGTGGCAGCAGGGACAGGGAGGGGATTGTCCCTCTCTGCTCTGCCCTGGGGAGGCCCCAGCTGGAGTCCTGTGTCCAGAGCTGGGGCCCCAATACAAGAAAGATGTGGGGCTGTTGGAGAGGGGTCAGAGGAGCCACGAGGATGCTCAGAGGGCTGGAGCAGCTGCCCTACAAAGAGGGGCTGAGGGGGCGGGGCTGGGTCAGCCTGGAGAAGAGAAGGCTGAGGGGGGACCTCATTGCAGCCTGCCAGTCCCTGAAGGGAGCAGATAAGCAGGAGGGGATTCAACTTTTTAAAAGAGCAGATAATGGCAGGACAAGGGGGGTGGGTTAAAACTAAAGGAAGGAAGGGGTAGATTAGATATTAGGGGGAAGTTTTTTCCAGAGAGAGTGGTGAGGGGCTGGAACAGGCTGCCCAGAGAGGGGGTGGATGCCCCGTCCCTGGGGGTGTCCAAGGCCAGGTTGGATGGGGCCCTGGGCAACCTTGTGTAGCTCCAGGCCTGGAGGTTGGTGGCCCTGCCTGTGGCAGGGGGGTTGGAGCTCTATGATCCTTGGGGTCCCTTCCAACCCAGCCCAGTCTGTGATTCTATGATAACATTATTAGCTGGAAGTCTATTGAATGCTTAAGAACTGAAAACTGGGACAGAGGGAACAGCCTGTGTTGTTTTGGCACTCAGTTTCCTATGGAATCTGGGAATGCAGCAGCTTGTTTTGTTTAGTCTTGACCATGCAGTAACAAAGCATCAGAGACAGCACCTGCTTTGCTGTTTGTGCTGTGCATGTTGTGCCAGGGTGTGTTCTAGAAAAACAGAATGAAATTCCCATTGCAAGTACAGCCTCATTTAACACTTGTCACACTTGCTGGGAATACACTCCTTGCTTTGGGGTTCCCTCATCTGCCTTCACCATGATCCTGTGTCACCAACCAGCACAGCAGATACACTCTGACCTGTTGGTGTATCCTGGTTTAGCTGTATCCCAGGCTGTCCTGCTGGGTTCAGAGCCTTGCAGCTGTGCCTGGGAAGTGCTTACAGCCTTCTGAATCCATCTGAGGGATCCCATCAGTAGTACTGAATGATTTCCCACGGGGTGTTTTGACCTTTCAAGCTGTATGTGGTGCTGCCCATCAAGCCTGAATTGACCATACTTGTCAACCAGGTTCTTAAAGTGGCTGGTTATGTATAATTCCCAGACCATTTGCACTGGTACTTCTCTTCCAAGTGTTTCTCTTGACTCCTGTCTGTCAAAAATTCCCTGTGAAGTGTTGGGAGGAGTTGCTGCCCTTTGGGGTGGGGAAGAAGTCATTTCAAATGCTCACACAGCAAAATGTGTCAGGCTGGGTTATAAGTTGTGATTCACAGGATTGTAGGGGTTGGAAGGGACCTGCAGAGGTTGAGTCCAACCCTAACCCCATTCCTCTAACCAAGCAGCTCATCATCCTGGCTCATGAGCTTGGCAAAGCCAGGGACACAACTACAAGATCATTAAAGATCTGGATGCTTTTTTATCTTTCAGTTTGTTTTGCAGAACTTCCTTTGATGGTCAGCATTGGGGGGTTATTTGTATGAAGCATATTGCACAGTGATTAAATCTAGGGCAGATGAATTCAGCCCTACTCTTAATTAAAATTCTTATCATCTGTATCAATTGTGCAAGTGGGTGCTGAGGGGTTATTTCAAATGCAAGGGGTTGGTCTACAGAGCATGGGCTTTGCAAGGATAGAAAGCTGGCAGCAAGAGGAAAATTGGAATTGGATTTTGAGATTGACATCCTTGGCATGTTTTTTAAAGAGTGCTGTCTTTTTATGGAAGCAAAGGATTTGTCTGCAGCTCTGTGCAGTATGTTATGCATCTCCATAAACACAAAGTGGTTTTCATATTCTCAGACCAAGAGTTTCCTTAGTTCCTCTATCTGGACATCTCAGAGAGCTCTGTTTTACTGCTCTAATGGCTGTGTATGCCTGGCTCACCATGTAACTAGAGGAGGCATTCAGAGCCTGAAGTTCCAGCACTGTTTTTCTGGCAGTGAGTGACAAGCCAAAGCTGATGAATTGTTTGTTGGGTGTCTCACCCTGAAGAGATTTTGTCCCCCACACGTGCAGAGCATAGCTGGAACCTCTGGTGATGTGCTTGCCCTGGGACCTGTTGAAGAAGCTCTACCATAGACTTTTGCTTCTGGAGAGGCTTCTATCTCTTGGCTAAGGACAGATTTAGACATTGCTTGGGGATTTTTGCAAGAGGCTGGTGCAGGAAACACCTCTGAGCTGTAGTTCTGCACTGAAGCAACAAAAAAATTCCTGACTCTGAGGATTTGGAGGTTTTTACCTTGGTTGCAGCATAAGATTTCCCCAAACACCATTTATCTGGCTGTGTAGTCACAGCCTGATTGTTTCAGGGTTTGTGGTTGCTAATGTAGCTGAGGAGAGGCTGGTTGTTTATCCTTTCTTCCCAGATGAAGGCATTTGGAACACCCCAGGAATACAAAGTGTTTCTTTTATTCACAGGGTGTTATTTTTCCAGCCCTCTTTCCAGGGCACAAAGAAACACCAGGGCCTGATGCATGCAATTCCCATGTGGAGGAAAATCAGCTCCTCTGAAAAAGCTGCCCAGTAACACATCAAGGTCCTTAGTTGAACTGTCTGCTGTGTATTTATGGGACAGAATGGATGCACCCTGTTGACACCCTGAGAATGGCTCTGTTAGATAATGCTTTCTTCTTAAATGTCACACTGGCAACACAAACTCTGAGCTGTTAAAACTGGTGATGCAGATATTAACTCACTGTGGTGAGTGTCAGGGCATTGCACCCCCATTACAAGAAGTTCCCAGAAGTATATTGAAGGCTGCCTGAATTAACTGGGTTATCTAGCTAAAGGGTGAAAGGTGAGGAGTGGGCTCAGAGGGTGAGAGGACAGCCAGTGCAGGAGGGGACATGCCAGAGAGGCTGAGGGTGTGTGGTGAGCTGTTGCTCAGGGCTGGGGGGCTGGTAGTGTGGTGAGCTGTTGCTCAGGGGTAGTAGTTCAGAGGTGGCAAATGGAGTTTTGAGTGTTCTGAGTCTGTGGAAGTATTGTTGTAGTGTTCAGAAATGTGCAGTAGATGAAGAATGGTGATGGAGTCTGTGGTAGGGGAGCACTGGTAGAGAAATGAGTTGGGAATTAAGGCAATCAAGTTCTCCTCATCAAGTCCCCATAGACTCACAGTTTCTCTTGAGTGTGTTTATTAGCCAAGTGTTTGTTACACATAACATGTGTCTGCTCACAGGATCACCAGGTTGGAAAAGATCTTTGTGATCAAGTCCAACCATCCCTGTCCTCTACTAAACCTTATCCCTGAGCACCTCATCCACCCATCTTTTAAACACCCCCAGGGATGGTGACTCAACCTCCTCCCTGGGCAGCCTGTGCCACAGCCCCACAACTCTTTCAGGGAAGAACGTTTCCCTCCCATCTGCTCTCACACTGCCCTGGGGCAGCTTGAGCCCATTGCACCTTGTCCCATCTCCTGTCCCCTGGCTGAAGAGACCAACCCCCACCTCTCTACACCCTCCTGGCAGGTAATTGCAGGCAGTGATAAGGTTCCCCCTCACCCTTCTCTTCTCCAGGCTAAAAATACATGTTGGATATATATAGTAGGAGAGGTGGCAGTGGGAATCAGCAAGAAGGACCCTCAAGGCATTTCCTGCTCTGAGTTAAGTGTGAGCTGTGGGAACAGGAAGGGTTTTGCTGCAGAGGCCACTCCTGACCTCTTGTTCCCCCTCCAAGATCTAATTTCAGAGAAATGTGAGTGATGTGAGATGCATCTGACAAAACAGAGAAGAATAAACTGAAAGGATGCCCTCCAGAGTAGTATTGACCCAACAGAAGGCTTGTGTCTGAGCCCTGGCTCAGCTCACAAAATAACCAGGGACTTGATCAGGTGTCTCTGAACCCTCATCTTTGAGCCAAATGACACAACTTCAGCTGCTGTGTACCTCATTCCATGAACAACTCTCTGACTTTATTCAGCTGTCAAAGCATCAGTGGTTTAAAAGGGATGGAAACAAAGCTCTTTCTTAGAGCTTTGGATTGTCCCTAGTTTAGGTTGCTTTGGATTGTCTCTACTTGAGTTTTTTTCCCCTTTGAGCAGGGAAGAGGACAAGGAAGAACTTAAAGGAGAAGCTCACTGCAGTATGCTGTTCATTCACATTGCCAGCCTCAGTGGAAACAGCTGCTTCTGTTGGATGAGTTTCTCTGTGAAAAGCATAGTGTTTGGGCTCATGGACTGGGACAGAGCCTTGCAGAACATGAACACTAGTGAGGACTGGTATTCCCCAGCCATGTGCTCCAAGGCATCCTTCTGAACCTTGTAAAGAACCTTAATTTCTGTGGTTGTACAGCCAGGGTGGCCAGGCTCTCAGTGCAAGCACAGGGGCTGCTGGGGTCTTCCAAAGTTGTCACTGTTTGATTTAAAAACATCCAGTTTCAGCAAGCAAAATAAGCTGTGCTGGGTAAAGTGTTTATGAACTGGTGTGTAGCTACAGCTGGGACTTTTCTGCTGTTCTTTAATTAACCATTTTCTGTAGGTTTAAAAGTATTCTGGTAAAATCATTCATGTATCAGTGGAGCTTTAGGAAATACACACTGGTGCCTTGATGGTAAAGTCCTTTTGTGTTCCCAGATTACTGCACACAAACTCCTTATGACTCCAGCAAGCAATGGGTTTGGTATGGGCAAGGCAAAGGATGGGCTGGTTTGTTTTTATGGAAAACTCCTGAAATTACAATTTCACATTAAAATCAAAGAGAGTTAAGCTGTTGACTCACAGTGTTTTCCAAGGAAAATGGCAAACACTGGGATTTGAAGGAATCATGTGCTTTGACACGTGTGTAAACAAAGGAAGTATGACCCAGTCAGGGGGTTCACTTGTGTGTAAACACCCTTGGGAAAAATATCACAGTCCTCAAATCATAGAATCCCAGACTGGTCTGGGTTGGAAGGGACCCCAAGGGTCACAGAGCTCCAACCCCCCTGCCACAGGCAGGGCCACCAACCTCCAGGCCTGGAGCTACACAAGGTTGCCCAGGGCCCCATCCAACCTGGCCTTGAACACCTCCAGGGACGGGGCACCCACCCCCTCTCTGGGCAGCCTGTTCCAGCCCCTCACCACTCTCTGTAAAAAACTTCCCCCTAATATCTAATCTAACCCTTCCTTCCTTTAGTTTTAATCCATCCCCCTTGTCCTGCCATTATCTGCCCTTTTAAAAAGTTGAATCCCCTCCTGCTTATCAGCTCCCTTCAGGGACTGGCAGGCTGCAATGAGGTCCCCCCACAGCCTTCTCTTCTCCAGGCTGAACAAGCCCAGCTCCCTCCCTTTTCAGTCTGTGTTGTCCTAATCCCCAGGGACTTGTTCTCATCTGCCAGCTTCCTGCTTCCCATAAGAACTGTCCATCCAAGAGTATGTCTGTTTTAGGGCAATAACCTCTGAGACATGGGTGCCTCTGAAGTTTTTACAGGCAGAATGCCAAGTCCTTGCAGAGCATGGGGCCAGCAGATGGTCAGGCAGGGAGTTTTGTTCAGTGCTGGCTATCATCTTGGTGTTTACTGATCTCATCACTACAAATGATCATTATAACAGTTTCTCAACCTTCTCTCTGCTCCCCTGGGGCTTGGGAACAGTCTCCCTAGCCAAATGCCAGCACTACCCTGCTGCTAATGATTTGTCCACGGTGCAGAACAACTGGAGACAAGTCTTCAGGCTTTAGTTCTGCACCATGCTGTGACTTGACACAGCCACACAGTTATGTTATCCTGACTCTTGTCTTCTGTTTCAATTGTATTTTACAGGTGTGGAGGAACAGTTGGTGCCATCTTTACCTGTCCCTTAGAGGTAATAAAGACTAGGCTCCAGTCTTCAAAGCTGGCCTTCCGGGCTGTCTACTACCCACAAGTCCAGCTGGGGACCATCAGTGGTGAAGGAATGGTCAGGCCAACGTCTGTATCACCTGGACTCTTGAGTGTTCTCAAGTGAGTACAGCTCCTCCTGTCACTCAGAAGTTCTGAGACAAGGGATCTGAGTTTGAATTCCTCTGTGCACACACAGAATGCAAACTTTGCCCCCAACTTGCACTGGAAGGATTCATGTCACTTGGGCTTCTGCCTTCAGCAGTAGAAAGATAAGTTGTTCCTGTAAAAGCACAAAGATAAGTTGTTCCTGTAAAAGCACATACATATTTGGGGCTCCTGAGCATTCCTTTGAACTTCCAGAGAAATTTGCTTCCAGCACTTAGAAAGTTTCCAAAGCAAATTGATTTGAGTAAGTCTCTGAAGGTGTTATTTTTAAATTCTCCTCACTTTTTGGTTGTTAGGGCTTCCTAGGGATCAGTATGCAGGACATACTGTCACCTCTTGATGTGCCTTAGCTTATGGGAACTATCAGAAGAAATACTTGGGAGGAAAGGACTTTTTTTTTTCAATGCTGAGAAGTGTCATGTTTGTCTCTTCTTTGGAGTAACCATGTTTACTGTCTCCTGTGAGCATTAAACAGGTGAACTTTCCCTAGCTGGGGCTGATCCTTGGCAAACAACTGAGGGACTGAAGAAGCCATTTCTTGCTCCAAGAGCCATTCCCAGCAGCTAGTAGAGATGCTTGTTAGTGTTGCTGCCCCTGCTACTCACCTGTTTGATGGAGGAAGTTTTAACTCTCCTCTTGGACCATCATACAGAACTGAGAGCATGTAGCTGTTCCTTCCCCTTAGTGGAGACCTTGTAAGAAGGTTTCTAATTCTCTGTGCCTAGTGATACTTGTCAGTCCCTGATCTGTCTTTGAAGCTGTCCCTTGCTTTGAGTGTGTCCTTCACACAGGTGACCTCCAGAATTCTGTGTTCCCCTGCATTGTAAGTCATGCTTGTCTGTGCTCTTGCATTGATGATCTAGAACTGAAACTTAGGGAGTGATGCAAAATCAGTCTCACTAAAATATGTTTAATTGGGGTCTTGGGAGCTTTTATCTTTTGCTGAGCTACAGCTGACTTAATGAGCTCTCCTCTGCTCTTAGATGTTGTCTTTGCCAATTATTACTCTGCATCAATGCCATCTAAACCTGTATTACTTAGGATCTCTGTTAAAAGCCTTCAGTGTCATTCAGACTGATGCTCCAGCTGTTCCCTATTCATTTGTGTATTCATAAATAAGAAAAAGAAATGGGAAAACACTTGGCTTAAAACTGCTCTAGAGTTTTACCAGCAACTCTGAAGTCCAAATCTCTGCTCCTGTGGTTCATATCAAACTTATGGATCTGACCTCACCTGAATGGCTTGGGCTTGTTTGGATCATGGGGCATCCCAGGGTGATGCAGAGAAGGTTCTGTTTAGATCAGGTAGCAGAAATGCCAAAGAAAATAACGACTAGCAGAGCAAGTAGAATGATTTTTATGTAAGGCCAGCATGCCTGGCAGCTTGCCTGGGGAGACACGCTGCAGGTTATGTAACAGCACAGTGCTAATTCAGATTCTCTGCAGGGCTATCTGGCTAGAGTCATTCTGGGACTTGGGTTTCTGTATTGTAAACAGTGCTTCCTTCCCTGCCAAACACTCCTCTGGCTGTTCAGAGGTGAGTTGAGAGCAATTCGTGACTGAACAAAGTCAGGCAGTGCCAGTTGCCTTGGATTTTAATCTCCTTTCCCTTGCTGTCTTCTCACCTTGCAGCATTGGACTTTAGGTAGCTGTAACTAAAGGAAGAGAAAACTTAAAGGCACAGGGCTCTTAAATCCTGCTCTTGGCCCATTCTTTTTCTGGGGTTGGCTTCTTTTACTTTTTTCTTCTTTCTTTTTTTTTTTCTATCTTTTTCTTTTCTTTCTCTTTTTTCTTCTTTTTTTTCTTTTTTTTTTCTTTTTTCTTTTTTTTCTTTTTTCTTTTTTTCTTTTTTCTTTCTTCTCTTTTTTCTTTTTCTTTTTCTCTTTCTTTTCTTTTTTCCTTTTTCCCTTTTTCCTTTTTTCCTTTTTCTTTCTTTTCTTTTCTTTTTCTTTTTTCTTTTCTTTTTTCTTTTTTTTAATTTCTTTTTTTCTTTTTCTTTTCTTTTTTCTTTTTTTCTTGTCTTTTTTCCTTCTTGTCTTTTTTTCCTTCTTTTTCCTTCTTTCTTTCTTTTTTTTTTTCCTTTTTTTCTTTTTTTTTCTTTAAGGAGAGAGGAAATGATTCAAAACCAGCCCAACCTTTTAATAGATTAATCTCATTGAATTTGGTGCCTATAATCCTTGATTTCATTTCACTTCAGGAATCCCTCAGCTTGTATGTGTTCAGAGCATTGAGAAGTGAGAGCAAAATATTTATGCTGTTGCTGCTTTGCAGGCAGCATCTGAGAAGAGCAGATAGTGCTCTTGACTCTGATCTTTCTGATAAAATACAGATGTGTGAAGAAAGAAGTGAAGTTGGATCTCTTGCTTTTATTCTTCCATCCTTTTCTCAATCCTAGCTGTGTGTGCAGTGCCAAACCAGGTGTCACTTGAGCCTCTGGTCTGGGAAAATCCTATGGCTAAAGAAGCAACCCTTAGAGCCAGACTTGTGAACTTGCTGTGTAAGAGTTAAAGGTGTTGAGCATGAAATCCCCTTAACTGCTGCAAATAGAAAGAAAGTAGGTACTGGGGAAGGCAGGTTAAGCCTGCAGCTGAATAGAAAGCACTTCAGGAGGACAGGCTGTTTTTGTCTAATCCATTTAAGATTCTGATGAGTCACCCCAGCTGGAATCTGCAGTCGTGACTGTTAAGTGACAAAGAACAAGTAGTCGGTGGATCCTGTCTCCTTGGAGACACTCAGCCCTGAAGTTTATACAGAAAGTTTAACTCTGCTGCTGAAAAAAAGCCTTTCAGAAGCTCCTGTATCTCCTAATGAGCTTGGGTTTGGAATGGGTGAGGGACATTCTCAGCAGTGCTAATGACCTAGAAAGTAAATTCTGGAAAGCTGGCAGTTCTGAGAGGTGCATGTGAGCTGCCTCTGGAGCCTGGTGTTACCTGGGCTTTACTGCAGCCTTTTCCCAGGGGGAGTTCAGTAGGAGGACTGCAGTCTAGCAGACTGTGTGCTGAAATCCCAGTGATTACTGGGCTGTACCTGAGTTGCACTGGTAAATACTTGGCTGTTTTAGTCCCTGTAAAGATGTTTGCTGTTGGTACTGCAAGGAATTTGTAAGATAAGTCTTTTTTCATAAGGCATTTCAGTGAGGTATAGCACAGAGCTTGGCAGGGGCTGGGGAAGCTATCCAAACAGCTTACCTTCTTCAGAGAAGTCCTAGCTCAGTGTACCTTCTGAGGTGTGAGGGAAGATGGGTTGGAATAGCTTGGGAAACCTGGGCTGTGGCAACTGCTGGAGAGCATTGTTTGATGGCCTTCCTGCCTTACACCTGATCCTGAAGTCAGGTCTGGGCAGGGATTCTCAGTAGGACCTCTGTATTTAGAGTTTACTTGGGAAAGATGCTGTGAACTCTTTTGAATGCCCTCAAAACCAAATATCCCTGAGCTACCTGGGGACACAGAGCTTGTAGTACAATCCACACAGCTTTCACTCTGGAGAAAAAACCCCCATGACCTTGTAATTATGAAAGGGAAAAGGATTTTTGGTTTTCATGTCTCTTTGCCCAGAGAAGTAGTGGATGCCCCATCCCTGGGGGTGTTCAGGGCCAGGTTGGATGGGGCCCTGGGCAACCTTGTGTAGCTCCAGGCCTGGAGGTTGGTGGCCCTGCCTGTGGCAGGGGGGTTGGAGCTCTGTGATCCTTGGGGTCCCTTCCAACCCAGCCCAGCCTGTGATTCCATGATTCTATACAGGAAACAAACTCAGGAATCGCTGAGATACAGAGAATCCCCCAAATACTCTCTGTTCATCAGTGTCAACCATCACTGCATTCTCCATGAAACTTTCAATTCCTGACAGCTTTCCAAGAATGGAAATTATAACCTTGTACCACAGGACCTACATTTGCCTGTAGTGTGCTGAAGTTTATGGTATATTAGCTTTTATTCACTAGTGTATAATTCTGCTCGTTTTCAAGTATGGAGCTTAAAAGCTAATGGCTTCACCATTAATGCTCAGTTCCTTTGTGCAGTTCTTTTGACTGGCAGAACAAGCAGCATAACTTTTAACTCAAACATCTCTCTTCTCCCCCTCTTTCCCCCCCCCTCTGTTTGTTTTTATTTTAAGGTCAATCCTGGAAAAAGAAGGACCAAAGTCGCTCTTCCGAGGGCTGGGTCCAAACTTGGTTGGAGTTGCACCATCAAGGTAAATAGTTAAACTATTGCTAAAAGCCATTTAAGGTAGGAACTCCAATGGTGCAGTGGGTTTATGGTTCAGAAGCATAGGTCAGGAAGTTCTCCCATCTCCAGACTGTGATGTGTGCATGTATACTGCAGGGTGTATGTACCAAGAAATAACTTGAAGGCTGGTTTTGTGTAACACCAGAAGGTGCAGATTAAATCAGGCAATCCAATTCCACATCATTGCAAGAGCCACTTGCCACATGCTTGAGAAAACAAGAGAGTAGGGCAGAAAAATTGGGAGGATTAACATTTGCATTTTTCTGATGTGATCCACTACTTCCCTGTGAATACTTTAAGTGCTTGCCAAACACTGAGGGGGAGCTAGATGCTAGGGGAGAGGAGTACCTGTCTGGTCCTTGATTGCCTAAATTCTTCTGCAATGAAAAACTGCAGTTGAGGGGAAAACACTGCTGCCATATAACCCTGAAGGGATAGGTATGTCCCTCTTTTTTCCATATTTTTTTTTCTTCTTATACAGCAGCAACCAAAGTAGCTATGAAGTTTGTATCTGGAAGTCTTACAGAAGTAGCTATGAAGTTTGTATCTGGAAGTCTTACAGGCACCTAAATGGTTTCCACATGTACCTCTGATTGTCCAGTTCTTGGCAGGGCTCAAGACCTTTGTGCCTAGCAAATGGGTTTAGCAATCTTGTTAGCAATCAGGAAGTAGGCAGATGTTCTCTGCCTGAAATTCAAACAGGTAAAAAGGAATTTGAAGAGTGGTGTACTCCCACTCTGGCCTCTTGCCTAGTAGGTAAGATGTTCCCCTTGGAAGCAGGGATTCCTATTTCTGTACAAGCAATCTGTGCAGCAGGGATCTGAATCCAAAACTGCCTGCTTTTTCATCCAACTCACTCATGCTGTCTTTTGTGTTCCTTCCTAATCATCCATGTTATTCCAGTCTGAAAGTACTTTATGGAAATTCTCTTACTGTAGCACCAAGATCCTCTTTTTCCTAGGAGTTCCCTTCAACAAGGTTGCTTCAGATAGCTTCTTACTCCTCCTGTTGACTGTGCTTTATATAGGGATTTAAGGTGTCTAAAACTTTTTCATTCCAGGGTTGAGTGGTTAAAGTGTGAAGTGTTGCCAGTGCAGTTACAGTTCTGACCAAACTTAGGAGAAACACAGGCTCTGGGTGGGAAAGTGGTGTTCCCAAGTTTACACAGTACATTTAATGCCAGAGCTGGTGCAGGCATCTGATCTAACTTGCTTTGTCTGCAAGACCATGTTGCTCCCCATCACAGACTTAGTGTGAAGTTGAGCTAGTTTTGCCCTGTGGGAATCAAGTCAGATAGTGAGACTGGAATATAAGGGAGGAAACAGGGGAAGAAAGAAGCCTGCATGCTTGTGGATGGAAACAATCATGTGGAGGCTTCTCTGGAGAGAAAGTTACTTTCTAGGAGTGGGGAGAAGAATAGTCCTGTGTCTGATTTGAAGATATGTGTGTTACATTGCTTTCCTTAATCTTTTTCCCCCCACAGAGCTGTCTATTTTGCATGTTACTCCAAAGCTAAAGAGCAATTTAATGGCATTTTTGTGCCCAACAGCAACATCGTGCACGTCTGTTCTGCAGGGTCTGCAGGTAAGTATTGATAATTCATCTTCCATATCATCTGCAGCAGCACTGCTGTGTCCAGCCCCTCACCAGCAGCAGGCAATACACATGTTGGTATTCTTTAAAGTATTTATTCCAGGCTCTTGTTGCTACAAGACTTTTTTATCTTTTCCCAGTAGGAGACATACAGAAAATAGAATGAATCATAATAAGGTGGGGAGTGGCCTTTCAGCCTGTCTGTACAGGACCTAGACCAGTCTTGGCTGACAGCTCTGGCTAATTGTGGTGTATTAATGAGTACAGAGGCCAGTATGTGGCACATTCTGAAAGTGCACACTTGGTGTGAGGTTGTATATGCCAAAAACCAGGACTTTGCTAGTTCCTAACCTTGTCTACAGAGGGACTGTTTTTCTGTCCAGTACTTTAAAACTCTTCTAGGTTGTTGTTTGCAAACTTGAGATGAACTTCTTTCCAACTGCAGTGTTATGGTAAAGTCTTTAAATATAAGAAAAAAAAATTAGGAGACACCAGCAAACTTCTGATATGGTTTACATAAGTTGTTTTAGGATGTTGTATTTTTCATACCAGGATGGGGAAAATTCTTGTGGGGAAAATTCTTGTAGGCTAAATACTGCAGAAGAGCTCCACAAGTTCAGGCATCAGTCACCAGGGTGGTAATTAGAAAGAGTATTTCCCAATCTAACCCGTTAATGCTTGGTGGGTTCTGTTAATGAGATGGCTCAGTGGCACCACCTAGAGCCTTGGGGAAAACAAGAGACTGTTGCATGTGTGTGTTCCCCACAGGTTTCCTTCAGCTGCTATTCTAAAACCCAGCCAGTAAGGTCTCTTGGATACAGCAGCCTTTAGAAACGTGAAGTATATGTTAAAATAGGTGCAGGAAGGAAGAATCTTTAAAAAATTTCCAAGGCCATTGGTTGGTGGCTCCTGAGGTTTGATGTGAGGTGGTTCTCAGGCCTGAGAGAGGTTGGACCTGCATGGTTTTTGAGAGGTCTAGGTAGAGCTGGTGATTAGAACTGCACAGTGTATAAAGTTGATGTTTGCTGGGGTGTTGCACCAGCCTGGATTTAGCTACAATTATGGTTTTATTGGGGTTTTTTTCAGCCTTTATCACAAATTCCCTGATGAATCCTATATGGATGGTGAAAACCAGAATGCAACTGGAACGGAAGTAAGTAACAGGTTGAGGGAGGTTGGATGCCACTGAGTGGCCAAGGGAGCCTCTGGGAAACTGAACTTCCATGACTTTGCTCATGGCTCTTTGTACTTGGATAGACCTTGCCCAGATGTTTCCCTGACTCCCAGTTCCACCTCTCAAGCCACCAGACTTGTGCCTGGTCAGAGCGAAGGTCAAGCTTCTGTGTGGCATGTTTGGGTTTGATGCAGGATGTGGAAGCTGCCCTGAGTGCTGAGTGAGGTTCAGTTTCTGGTTTCACTCTAAATTTCAAGTTGAGCATAGCATCACTTTTCTCTGAGATGCCTGTGCTTCATGGGTTGAAGGTAAATACATCAAGGACTGAAATGCTTTGATACAGCAGGAATAGAGGCAATGGGAAGGTCGGGAGAGCTCACGTGGGAGGCTGAGCATGAGGTTGCAAGTCTGTGTCGTGTTTGGCATCATCACTTGCACTGATCCTGAATCATACAGCTGTGAGTCTCAGTGCAGCAAACCAAGGTGACTGACACACAGCTAAATAGCTGTAAACAGGACTGCTGCTGGTTTTAAATTATAATGAAGTCACATTCGTGTCCTGAAATGTTCTGGAGGCACTAAGAATCTGTTGCAGTGGTTTTAATGTTCTTCCTCCAGCATTGTATTACTGTTAACCATACCTCCTGAAGACAGGGAATTTGACAGTAATCTCTCTGTGTGGTGATTCACAGTCACTGGAGGGACTCTAATAACGTGACTGCTCAGAATGGAAGTTTCTCCCTGTGAGGATGTGGTAGGTCAAATAAGGATCTTTTAAGGCACCACAACTTACAAATAATTCATAAGACTTAATTCCTGCACTTCACAGAGTGGCACCTTTGAACTGAGTGAAATGAAGAGTAGCAGCATGTAGCAGACCTCTGTCATCCAGCCTGCTGAGGACAGCTTTAAATGGGGTTACTCCTTCAACACACAGCAGTGTCTCTTCAGTGCTTATTGTCTTTTAAAGCATTGGTGCAAGCTGTGATAGACTGGATAGAACTCAAGCTCTGAGAACTATTATGAGTTTGTATTGGTGGATTGGCAAAGCCATGCATGCACTCCTGGCATGGTAGCCCTGCTCTGTGGGGCTTTCCTAGAGACTTCTGGAGTAAAACTTAGCAGAAAACCATTTCTGGTGTTAACAAAAACTATTGAAAGGCATGATTGTTATTTAATGCTGAGTCTTTTTTTTTCCTGGGCTCACCATCTGCTCTCTGCTTTGTTTGTTTTTTAGAGTCAGGGGTTCAAAACCAATGAATGCTCTGCAGTGTGCTAGATACGTTTACCAGACAGAAGGCATCCGCGGCTTCTACAGGGGCCTGACCGCCTCCTATGCTGGGATTTCTGAGACCATTATCTGCTTTGCTATTTATGAAAGTTTAAAAAAACACTTAAAGGAAGTCCAACTGCCCCCTTCTCCTGCTAATGGGACCGAAAGGAACTCAACAAACTTCTTTGGACTGATGTTTGCTGCTGCTGTTTCCAAGGGCTGTGCCTCTTGTATTGCTTACCCACACGGTACGTTACCTTACCCCTTTCTGGCTGCAGTAGAACAGCTGTTACCTCTAACCCAAGAGGAGTGATGGGGTTCAGGGCTGTGAAGCTTTTAGAATGGCCAAATGCACATTACTGTGGCATGTGCATATGCATGGGCATTTTCAGTGCTGGGCCCACTATTCCTAGATAGCCACGTGGTTGGTGATTGGAGCTTCCAACTTTAAAAATGCCAGGAAAGAAGGTGGAATGCCTGATGCTTCTGTTGTCACCTCATCCAGCTGAGTTCCCACAGTCTTTGGGACTCTGTGAGCAAGTAGTGGGAAACACCTGAAGGGTGAGCAGTGTTACTGTCTTTGAATAGATGTGAACATTACCATGGTTATATGGAAAGAGCAATATTGGCTGTATGAGTGTCAGTGAAGCATTTAGCTCTGTAGCAAAGTGTTACTCTCTTTGAATAGATGTGAACATTACCATGGTTATATGGAAAGAGCAATATTGGCTGTATGAGTGTCAGTGAAGCATTTAGCTCTGTAGCAGCTTGAACGAGCGAATAATCCATTTATTCCACATGAAAGGGAACTCCTCTTTAACTTTGCTTCTAGCCTGAAGGGCGATGTGTACAGGAGTCAGTGGCTGAAGGTCCTGGCAGGCAGAAGGTTTTTGTGTCCCTGGGTTTTCTTACATGCATCCCTGGCTGTGGGGAGCTTCAAGTCCTGTTAACGTTGGGCTCTGTTCTGCTTTCCTGCAGAGGTGATACGGACCCGGCTGCGAGAGGAAGGCACTAAATACAAGGCGTTCCTGCAGACAGCCCGTCTGATAGCACGTGAGGAAGGCTACCCTGCCTTCTACAGAGGACTCTTTGCCCAGCTCATCCGCCAGATACCAAACACAGCCATTGTGTTGTCCACCTATGAGTTAATTGTCTATCTGTTAGAAGACCACGCCAAGTAGCAGAGCCAAGACTCCAGTCGCAGACTGTGTAGACCAATTTCTTCACTGAACAAATAGTCCTTTAAGAGACTGATGCAGGTGGCAGTGCTGGTGGGAAAGCTACAAGTCTGTCACCACCTGCTGGATAATTCCTTTTGGATTCATGGTTTCTGAAAGGTCTCGAGTCGTTAACGTTAATAGTTAATTATAACTTTTTTTAACTTAATGATAATTAAACTGCTACTAAATTAAATGACACTATTTAATTTATGTTTGTCCTTTTCCTTAAGCACAGCCATGTGTGGTCAGGGAATGTACCTCATGCTATCAAGTGATCTCTTGGACTGATGCTCATTAAAACTGTATTAAAACAGGAAAAACTGGTTTGGAAATTTAAAACTGCCCTGTCACTTTTCAGCACTGTAATAGCCTGATACCCAAAAATAGCTGGTTCATTCAAGGTGCATCATTCCTTTTGCTGCAGGAACATCCTGGAGTGTTGAAGTGGGACAATCTTGTAGTATGTTTCTCTGTTTGGATGCTATGAAACACACACACCAGAATCTCTTAGATAAACCTCTTAGGCAGTATTGTTGTACCCATGTATTTGTGGTACAGGCTTATGCTAACATGTGTAAACTGATCTGTTGAGAATTGGCCTTTAGGCCTTGCTATTGTGAAGGACAGAGAGTGTGAGGACAGTTGGTGGTTGTGGCCTGGCCCCACAGCAATGCCGTGAGATAGAGGAACCTGGTCATGTATCCTGACCTTGGCCTCTTACTACTACAGGGCTTTTTTGTCTTACCTTTTTTCTGTACTTCAATGCTAGGGGTCTGGAGAGTGGAAGAGTGGGTAAGATGGGTCCCAAACACTGTTAATTCAGTTCTAGAGTCTGCTTCACAATGATACTTGGGAATATGTCCCTCTCAATTTGATGGCCTTGTTAGACCAGTGCTTCTGGCTGGAAGGAGAACCTACATTCTGTCATGGACACATTGCTGCAATTAATACAAAAAAAAAAATCCACAGCCTGTGTTCATAGTTTCTTGATGTCACAACTTGATTTCTTACAGAAGGAAACAAGGATTCACCTGCTGAGGGCAGCCTGTTGACCAGTTCTCATGTTTCATATAGAGAGGTTATCTGCCTTCCCCTTCAAAGAGGCAGTATCAAAGGGGTATTCTTCAGCAGCAGTCATGATGCAGTTCTTGCCTTTCAGTTAGAAACCAAACATCCTGCATACTTGAGATTAGTCCTTTTCATGCATACTAGAGCATGTTTTTAATTTTAGTAGTCTCTAACACTTGTCTTGCAGCAGTGCCTTGTGATTACAGTATAGGAATAATTACTGGGAGTGGGGGGATAAAATACTTCAGTGAAATGGGCAGATTTGTGTTTTGCTTTGGCCATACCATGCTCTCCTATTCATTAGTGTCATTTGCTTTGGCAGCTGAGACAAACACTACAGCATTTGAGCCCAGCTTCAGCCCTCCCTGCTGCTGAACTGAACAATGAGCTTCTCATGGTGTGAGCAGGTGTTGAGTTCTTGAGCGTAAGCAAGTGTTTATGGACCTCTTTGGCTTCAAGGACCATAGACAGTGGAGGTGGTGTTTGCACTTGGAAGGATGATACAAAGCATTAAGAAACAGCCTAGCAGTGAGTTGAGCTTTCTTTTATAAAGCTGAAGTTTCCAGGCTGGTATTTTGTTGCAGAGATCTAATGGGTTGGTAACTGGATTCAAATCTTCACCTTTGTTCTCATTAGAACCTAGCTGGTATTTGAGGTCATGTTTGACATCAGTGTGATGAAGCAGCATAGTACAAAGAGGGTAGAATGTGTGTATACCTCATTATGAGACACAACTGCAAAAATAACTGATTTCTATTATGTCTTACTGAAAATAACATATCACATTACCCCAGGCTAAAATAGGAAACAGTTTTAGTAACTAAAAACTGGCTTGGCTTTTTTTTTTAATGGAGATGATGAGCAGCAAAAGCTTTTAGTCTCTTTATAGGAGTCAAAGCTGTCATCCAATGCTGTTTCTATTTTTGAGAACTAGGACGCTTGTGCTGCTACTTTGAAATTATTCCTGAGATTTCCTTAAATTAGTTTTTTTTCAAATGTTAATCAAATGTGTAGACTGCTAATAGCTTTTGAGAACGAGGGGAGGGGACTCAGACCCTCTGGAGGAGCTTGGGACTTGGTAAGAGAGAAAGCAAGAGAAAGCAAACAAATTTTTGTTTCCTCTAAATCTGATGGAAGATCAGGAATTCTACTGGATTTTTGCTCTTGTTCTTTAAGCTCTGCTACCAACCCTGACAGAACTAGTCTTAACTTGATAAGATGCTGTTAAGCTATATTGGGAGCCAACAGGATTTCTGAATTAGTATAATTTACTCCTGTTGCCTTCCTCTTTCTATAGTAGCACTTTTAACATTCCTTAACCCTGTAAAGAATTTACATTTTTAGGTGCTGCTCAGTGAGCAATCCCATTCATGTCCCTGAGTATGGAATAAGCCTATTACCAGAGGGAAGAATTTGAAGTAGGCATTTTTTTTTTCCAAATGGATATTTGAATTTACAAATACCCAACCTTTTGCTGCTTGTGAAAGAAAAATGAAAAAGATTTTTTTCACTTTTTATTCCACTTCAACTGCCACAGTCAGTTTCATGGAAGGTAGGTAAACTTGTTACTGATTAGAATTTCCTGGGCAGTTTTCCTCCAGGTTTAGGGTTCATTAATAGACCCTTTGTAGTTTAATTATTAGGAAGGTGATGAAGTTATGGTGGTATCTAAAGTGACCACAAAGTTTCCATTAACTTTACCAGGGCACAGTCTGCTCCTGTTTGTAACTTAACAGTTAAATTGAATTACAAACACACTGTTACTATAATAGTATGAGCTTCTCACATTGGTTAATTTAGCTTTGGAAGCATTTCTTAGGCATTTGAAGATATTTCAAGGCCTAACATCACAGGATTTAACTGCCTCCCTTCAGGTATCCATGGTTGCCTTGATATCCCTCAAAATTATCCACGTTTACTGGTGGCTGAGGTACATGATTGTGCTGTGATCATGCCCCTCACCATGATTTGTAGTTGTTTGGCTCAAGTTGCTCATCAGCCCCTTTAAGAAAGAAACTTTTGGTACATAATGTCTCTGGTTGGACTGATTCTGCAGATGTTGACAGGAAGGGAGGGACTTCCACAGAGAAAATCTGCAAGTGGTCAAGTACAGGAGTTCTGAAGGACTTGCAGAAGGGCTTGATGTGCCAAATGACTGCCTTGTTCTTCCTCCTTTCCCTGTCCTTTGGTCTCAGAAAACAATCCCTAAGTAATTGAGCTAAACAATGGAAGATAGATGGGAGAAATGACATCCCCCTTGCATTTATCAAGAGGAAATAGTCACTACATGGAACTAATTTCCGTGGTTAAATCTGTGGAGATAGAGCAGTCAAGACCCCAGCCACAGTTAAGCTTAAATTTACACCTTTCAGTAGAAATATTTGTCTGTGAGGTGTTTTTAAAAAGGTGATGTTGATGCAAATCAGTTCACCTGAATTTCAAGCAGTTCTGTCCATTGTGCTGAGAGCTATTTTTTGTTTTAACCAGGAAAACAGCTATGCACTTTGAGGGAGGGTGAGTCTCATATTTTGGAGAGGTCTTGCCTCTCTTACCCTCCTGGAAAAAAGCAGGGCATGACTGTCAAACCACCACATCCAGTTCCCTAAATCCCACCCATGTGTGTGGATTGGGCAGAGCGTAACTGGGTGTTAATTTGCTTTCTAGGGGAGAGCTGCTGAACAAGTCTGACCCGGGGAACTATTCCCATCAGAGACCTGAGGGCATTCAGCAAAACTGTATTGTTTATCAGGCCATCCAGAGGGAGGGAAAGTCTAAAGCAGTGGTCTCCCAACTTCTGGCTCTCAGGTAACGCGCTGGCTGCACAGCCCAGTGCTTTAATTCCTGCTCCACTTGCCCTGTTTGCCTTGGGTGCAGTGAGATGCTGCTTGCAGCGTGTGTTTTACTGGGTGAAGGAGGTGAGGGCCCACCAAAGGGCTGTCATCTGGGCTCCAGCAGCCGTCGGGAGGGTGCTGCGATGTCACTGGAGGGCTCTTCCCTTTTCCCCAGACAGCTGGGTGGTCCATGCTGACAGAGAAGCCCTTATCTTGGGGCTGCCTCTCCTTCTGCCCACGGTTTGTTTCCCTCATTCTGGAGCAGCTATCCTTCCTCAAAAACACAAGCTCAATTTAATTCCCAGTTCTCCCCCTCGTCGCAGCCCCCACCCCGTCCCCGGGGGGTAGGAACCCTCGCAGCGGGGTGTAAGCGCCGGGCCCTGGCCTGGGCCCGGAGCTGCGTACAGACCCTTCACCGGGCCCTGGCTGGGGCAGGGCCGGCACCTAGCAGGGCTGGAGCTGCTTTGGGCATAAACTCCCGCGTCTAAATTTAGATAAGGAAAGGGGAAAAGAAGAAACGGGGTGAGCTCGGCGCCAGGCCAGGCACGACGGGCCTCGCTCCCCTCCCCGGAAGGACAGACAGGGAGCCCGGCGGGACGCCCCCGCGGCCACGATCTCGGCCTTTGCGGCGCTGACTCACGGCGCCGCCGCACGACTCCGGCCTTTCACGCCGCTCTCCCCGCGCCGTGACTCACACCG